>WAAF01012584.1:621820-712679 GCA_013400475.1 Tricholaema leucomelas
GAAGAGAAGAAGCAAGTGCCCTAATCTTTGTTTTGCCTTTCTTCTTTACACATCCCAGCAAGACTGTGAGGGAAGTAGACCTCACCATTGTTTTCATTTTACAGCCTATCATCTAGTTCTTCTCACCAAAACATGCTAGCTAGGCTCAAACTAGCACACCCCTCTAATGCCAGCCTCATTTCTCCAATTCCCCAGTCCTTCCCCTCTTTGCTTCCTCACTTCTTTCCTTCACATAGAGGCCTATCCATATTAGAGTCATTCTTACTGTTTTACTCTTTTTGAACTCTGCCTAATCCAGTCCCTGATAATACCTAGAAAACACTTCTGTCCCAGTGTCATCTAATACTGTACCTCTGTGAACCATCGTGTGATACTTACCATAAGGAAAGATGTCCTATTTAAATTTCTTTGTCTCCCTGCTTTCTGCTAAGCAAGCTTAATCTTCTTCATACTGTGTTGGTAGGGGCACTTAAGACCAAGAGTTCTCTGATTTTGTGACTGTCCTCATCCCATCCAAGATAAGGAGTTGCTGTCCTCATAGGTGATACTTGATGTGAAGTAGAGTTAAAAAGAATCAAAATAACAATCACATTATTGTTATTTATTTTGTAAATGTACACCAAACTATACAAGGCAAGAAAAATGTATGGTATTTCTGGTTATATGATACTTAAACAGCCTTTCTTTAAGATTCCTCTCTGTTCAGTTCTAGTTTCCATTTTTCTACAAAAGAAGCCTTTGGAATGGTGTTCTGTTTGCACAGGATGCTTCCTCCCTTTCAAGTGACTTCAGAAAGAGAGTAGACTATGCTTTATGAAGTCCCATTTGTGCAGCATTAATTTTGTATGACTAACTCATGTTTTTTTGTCTTTTTTTTTTTTTTTCTGGAAATATTACTTGTATGTTCAAGAAACAGGCTTTACAGCCTCAAGCCTAATTTCCAAATTTAAATTAAGTGGAGACCACTTCTTATGTCGATAGCCACATTTCTCCACCTGGCTTACAATTTTATTCTTTTCATTTGGTATGCACACCTAGCCAGCATCAGAGGAGGAAAAAAAAAAATTGAAGAAGACAAATTGAACGTGATAATCAGTTCTGTCTGTGAAAGTGGCTATAGAGTGCTGGAACCTGGCAGAAAACTTCATTATAAATCTCTCAAAAGGAAAGACGATAGTTAACACGTTTCCTTAAAAACTAGGAAAATGATGAATATGTAAATGGATGTTTAAAAATTAAGCCATACACAAGTGTCATAATGAATTAGAGCATGTGTCTTCACTTACCAAGCGTACAGTGACCTATTACAATACCAGCAGAGATGTATAATCACTCTCAATGTAGAGTATGATCAATGTGTCCAGTGCTTCCTCAAAAATCAGACTTTCTTTGCATGCTCTGCACAAATTGAGAAAACCCTGATGGTGGGTTGGAATTACAGCTTTGGTATTGTTACCATCAAGCATTTAGAAATTTTAAGACAAATATGCAAAATTTTCAATTTGCATGTGAAAGGAATATCCAGGAGAAATGTGGATATGGGAGAAACCCATATGTAGGCTATCTCTACCTATGTGAACTGTAGAATGGATATTCTGTGTAGAATTGAAATGCTTATGTCTTTGACAACAACTGCATGCACTGAAAGCCTGGCTGGCTCATATTATGAAGCTAGAGAATTTGACTTCTATTTTCTTAGTTATAGCTATTTCTCAACCCCCTTATGATCTTCCTTAGTGAAAGAGCTGTTCTGAGCCCTGTCTGGACATCTGGATGTATCTGTCATAAAAATACTGTATTTGCTCGGGATTCACAGGCTTCATTTGGTGGATTTCTTAATTTTCTCTTAGCCGCAGAGTGTTTAAAGTCACTGCAGCTTATGGAAAGGTCAATAGTTTTCAAATACCTGATGGCATATGCAGTGTTTCCAATGTAACTCCATTTTAGCATGTACTATTTATTATAATTTGTTTTTCCCATCCTAGGCATACCCAAAAAACCCACATCCATCTCTTCCTTGTTCCAGTAGAGAACTGTTCCATCAGTACCAGTAGGCCTCAGCACACAAGAGGGAAGGCTGCCATGCATTTTTATGTAAATAATGTCATTGCTTCCTATACTCTCTGCAAGCACAGTTTAAAGGTTGGATTCCATTCATCAAGTCTAAGGGATCTGTGCAACACACAAAAAAAATTTCTTTAGGCACAAGTAAATCAGTTTGAGCTCATTTCACTTGCAGGAGCTCTTGGTTGCTTTTATTGACCAGACAGAAGTGAGTTCATGCAGCAGTTCTGAAGACCTGGCCTGTAGCCAGCACAAGTTGTATACATTTAAATTATTTCAGTGGTATGTTTGCTAGAGTTTGTTTTTGAAGAGACAGGGTTCTGTGAAGTAATTTGTTTATGAAATCCACAAGGCTTCCCAAGGCCTGAAGCAGCAGGAGGATAATGATTAATGAAGGCAGACAGCATGTGGCTATGAGTCCCAGCATAGCTCATGTATTAGGAGTGTTCTTCAGGCTGCATGGGAAGCAAGGAGAAATGATCTGCGGAGACACAGTATTTTGATTCTAAATATTCTGCCATAGTTAAGATACCCATTGCATTTATAAATTGCATAAAGATTGCATGTGAATAGGTTTACTTACAAGTTACAGTAAAATGGAAAATACATTTATATGAGAATTTTTTTATTGTATGATCAACATGCAGCTGTAAAATGAAACACTTGTTACTGTTCTTTTGATATATAGCTATGAAAGTATACAAGCTACATGCTATTTCTCTTTCTGTTATAGAAAATTTGGAAACCCTAAGTGGCCTCTGGCACCTTAAATTGTAATACATAAAATGGGAGTAGGTCTTCATCCTGAAGAACACGTATGGTAAACAGATTGAGGATGAAGATTATATGTGATCTGGAGATTATACAGAGGAATGATGGCAGGCAGAGGCTTAAAATCCTCTGACAGCAGTTAAAGCCACATTGTTTTTCTGTAGGACTTGGGTCTTTCTTTGTCAGTGTTGCAGCTGCTTTGTTCTGAAGAGACAATGTGCATTAACAGAAACACTGTCTCCTGACTGTTGTCACACACTCAAACGTACTAAGGCAGTGCAATCATAGAATCAACCAGACTGGAAGAGACCACCAAGATCATCCAGTCCAAACTATCACCCAGCCCTGTTCAAACAGCTAGACCATGGCACTAAGTTCTTCATCCAGTCTTTTCTTAAACACCTCCAAGGACAGCAACTTCACCACCTCCCTGGGCAGCCAGCTGCTCATCATATCCACTTGTTAGACAGAAATGTCCTGCATAGCCAAATGAGAAAGGTTTTGTGTCAGGGAATGACCCGGAATGTGTAGTTATGTGTTGCCAGGGGAGAAAAACATTTTCAATAGAGATGTTCTCTTTGAAGTGCTGTGTACTATGGTAGATGTGGTGATACCATATCCTCTTTACAACACGAGGACAGAATCCTGTTATTACAGTCCCTATTTATTGAAGATTTGTAGTGTCAAGAAGAAGAAAAAGAATTGTTAATCTACAAAATTGCAACAAATCAGTGTCACATGACATGTCCTCATCCAAACAATGCCACTTGGGAAGGACACTCTGCAGAGGGACTCTTATAACTATATGGAACTGAATCTTAGTCATCAGAACAGTCCATCTTAATTTGCACTTCACACACTTAAGAAACCCACAGGCAGAAGAAAATGCCAGGACGCTCAATGGTAGGTACTATGAAGTAAAACAGCTCCTTCTCACAATATTTGCAAGCTCAATACCAATATGATTTCTCATTACAGAACATTTCAACAAGTTGTTGCTATGCATTTTTCTCTCTCTCTTTTTTTTTTTTTTTCTTTTCCTGTCTGCTGATATTTGGTGTCTGCACTGAGCATTGAGGATGTACCAGGCCAGGTTTATCCTTCATTTTCATAGCTCTGTGACTTGATCATCCACTTCCAGTTGGGAATACACTTGCTTTCTTTGTGTCCCCAACAGAGTGCAAAGGGTGTACAGAAACTTGCTCAGCCTCCTTTAATTTCTTGTTTGTCAGCCATATCCAGGCATAAAGATAGGGGAGTTAGTTATAAGTCTGCTGTCTCATGATGGGCCATTCGTTTTAAGGTGTAATATGCACTGAGAAGTATGTGTTTCACCACCAAAAAAGTACCCATATGAATCATGAAAACAAGCGAAGAGATAAATGGTGAGGGTTTAGGCACATACCAGCTATAATGCAAGGATAGTGCCTTCTGTTGCTGGCCTTTGAGCTCCAATGGATTTGTGCTGCTGCTTTCCTACCAAAAGGCTACTGTTGCCAACTCATGGACCTCCCAAAGACTCCTATCTAGCCTCAGTGGTGTTGTCATGGGCTGCATGTCTGACCATCCAAAGAGGTCACTCTCCAGGAAGGACAAGAGGATGTGGATGTATGTAGGCTTTCCCAGCCAACCAAGAAATGATAATATGAAGCAATGGTGATGCTGTACCTGGTCCAGATTAACAGCTGGGTTCTCAATAATGTCTTAGGTGAGATTAATGTAAAGAAAGCATGTAACAGAGTGCAGCGTGAGGTATTTTGTAGATTTTTGTAGTGGTTTCCTTTAGAAAATGAACAGTATTCTGAGAAAATTATTCCAGACCATTACTACTCCCAGTTCTTCCACCCCATGCTTCTTCCCTCAAACTCCTACTCCTTGTTTTGTTGGAAAAGTAGAAGTTAACTGTTAGACCATTGTGTTCTTCAAAATGAGTCAATTCTGCCATATCCAACAGAGTTCAGTTTGAGTTTAGTTTCTGACTAAGATGAAGTACAATTGAAACGGGGAAAGTGGCACAGTGCTTAGTACTGTGTCTGCTAATTGCTCCACTACTTTCATTTACTGTGACAGCTCTCCACGATGCATTAGCACTCTGGTGGGGTCTCCCCCACCTTTAGCAGCTTTTGCTTAGATTAATTTCTGAGTTTTGCTGCAGGTTGGTGTGCTGAGCACTTGGCACAATGTGCAACTATTGAGTCTGGTCCTGAGCTTGCTACTGTCAAAGTTCATATTTGATCTGCCTCTTGTAGTGACAGGAGGCAATGTAGTTTTGCTGCTTTCCTTTTCCCATTTCCCTTCTTGTCTCTCTACTAGTGCGTTGCACAGCCTGTCCCCACCTGAGTGAACTGCAGCACCTCAGAGTGTGAGGAAGGAGGCCTAGTGTCGTGGAAGTCGAACAAAGGGAGAAAAAAATAAGGAAGCAACACTAAACATTACTAAATGCACTACTTGCAAAATAGAAGTGTGGCTTTCTTGAAAAGATTTGATTTACAAAATATGTGAAACATATAAAATCTACTGAGACATTCACTTTGCAAGTAACACATCCTGCACTTACCTACTCTGCCAGGTGCTCTCCTACCAACAATTGCCAGAGGAGTGCAAAGTTGGTTTGTATTAGGTTCAGTGGAAGCAGAGGATAGTTTTGGACTAAGAGGAAGCAGAACACAAGGGAGATGAACAGGCAAAAACTTTTTCTCCACTACTCTCAAGAAACTAGATTTAAATGAAACTGAGATGGGAACTGTACACAGAGGTACAGCTTTGCAGCATTATTAGTAAACCACTGTTGAGTGTGTATGACCCCATCAGTGATCATCACAGGATCACAGGATTTGGCCTCTTTACACAGTATCTTTGTTACTGTTACTATTATTTGATTAATATTAGGGCAAGGATGTGCTGTACTTCTGTGTAGTAAAAACATTTTTTGCCTTTGTGATTTAACTAACTTTCATAAATTAAACAGACAAAGAAAGAGTTGAAGTGTTATTCAGGTAAAAACTATTAACATTTCTTTAGATAATTCAGGAAATCTGAAACTGCCTTTCCTGAATCCCATTCTGATATCTTAGTTACATTTATCTTTTCTATTTAGGTCTAACACTTTTTGCCAAACCTCCCTCCTTCCACTCTCCTCTGGGCTAAAGAATCAAATAATCATATGCCACTCTTGAAAATGCATCATTCTTGACATTTATGGCCAAACTTGCATTAGGTCCAGGAATTAACGGTAATCTCAGGATTTAGTTAGAAGAAAAATATTGCTGAATGAAACTGTGAGCTGCAAGAGCCCCTCCTCTTAAGGGCAAGGCCAGCTGTAGAGCCGAAGGGTCTATCTCTCAATTTAGGAATAAATACCAGACCAAACTCTATTGTGTCCCTGCTGGCTTTTGTGCTTAAAATTCACTCTCCATTAGCGATTCTTTGGGTAAAGCTGCCTGCCCACATAAGTGCCTGAATCAAACAATTATTCCTACACAGATTACAAATTTAAAATGGGAGAAGCAGGCATTCTGTCAATGGTTAAATGACTTGTTTGACAGTAGGCCATTCTTTCAAGAATAAAACGCTCAGAGAGAAATGAGTGGGCTCAAAGGGAGGCTAAGGCTATACATGATGCCAAGAACTACACATGGTTCTCACATAAGTATGTCTTTAATAGTTACTCTTAATACTTCATTGATTGATAGGTCATAAACTTCCGACACTAAAAGTGCAGAGATAATGAAACAAAGGGAGTTTCAGAAATGGAACCAAAGCCAGGGCATTTTTCCAATTCATTTTTTGAATGTACAGAGCTATATTTCTCTCTGGTTGCAGTTCAAACTCTCAAGCTTGCCAGACTTGTGAATAAGAATGTTTTGTCCTTGTCCAGTAAATATCTTGATAAATAATATGTAGAAAGAGCAGGAATGGAAAACACTGGTGCAGCTAAACAGTCACTGCATCAGTCTGTTGATAGAGGGGCTGGGTTGACTTGAAGATGCAATGAGTTCTAGTGATGATCCACTTTCTAAAAAGAAATTCAAGAGAGACATGGTAGGTCCATTTAAACAGATATTTAAACCACCAAGGGTTCACTACTTTTAGGCCAGAAGTAATGGATGGTTGTGCTGTTCCCACTGCATCTGAACTACAGAAATACAGTACTTTCAGAGCCAGAACAGATAAAGAATTTGTATAACATTTAGGGCCCTACAAAAATGTCCAGATTTAAAAGAATATATGTCAGTAAATGCTGGTTTTATCAGAAATCATGAAGCTTTTTGGAAATTTGGCTCTTCAGTGGGTGTTGGAAGAGGAGAAGAGTTCTTTTGAGCAATCTGTACAGAAACATGCATTGAAAAGAGCCTTTGTCATACGTGACTGATCAGAGACATGTTTTTCAGACTGATAATACCAAGGTTTGTTTTATTCTGGTTTAAGACCGTGCTTAGCACTTAGAATCCTCAAACTCTAAAGCATCAGGAAGGCATCTACTAACCATGTGATACCATTTCTCTGTAAGAATTTTGTAGCTTGCCGTGCTAATTCTCTCTGCTCCCGATTAAGATCTTGACCCCTTTCTCTACAGCACTTTCTGTGCCAAAAGGGATGTCTGAAAGAGTGAGCTTCTTTAAAGTGCTGGTGGAAATAACAGCAATGACTGTGTATACATAGTTCCTCCTGGATACCATGGAAATGACTCCAAGTCATCAACTCTGAAGTTGAGAATTTTTTGCTTTATCATTTAGTGTACTTTCCTTCATTGCCTTCACAAACCAGGAGTTTCAGATGGCTCTGTTCTTCCTGAAAGGAAAATTTCTCAAGCACCACTGTTTTTTAAATTTCACTTTCCTCCTCTTGCCAGAGATAGGGCACCACTCATATGCAAGAACAGTTAAGTGGATGCTAAGTTAGTTGAACTGTATGTGATATTCTCTGATTCATGCCTTTACTCTTGCATTATGACTCTTCCTATTTCTCTGGCACTGCTGTGACCTATATTAATATAGCATCAAAGAAAACTTTTGTTCTCACATATAGGATGGTGCTATCTTAGTCTGCACCACAGAACACAGTGCCCAGAGTACAGAGATGAAATCTGAAGATTTCCTGCCTTCCCTATACCAGCCTAGTCATTGCACGTAAAATCCAGTGCATGTTACTCTACAATTCTACAGCAGATTAGTGGAGATAGCTTTATTAAAGAGCTGTAAAATGCAGCACTGTTAAAGCAGGGCTCCAGGCCGGAACGGCCTGGGCTGGTCAGGAATTCCACGCTGTCCACGTGGTGGCACCCTTGGCAGGTGCCTGAGCCCACTGCTGACAGCAAGACAGTTCCAAAATCCCGGAGTTTCTGAAGGTCCATAAGGAGGCATGACGTTTTGTGTGGACGTAGGCTTCCTTATCACATCCAAACTGTTACAGCTGCATCGGCCTTTTGAGCTTGTTAACTCAGCTGTATTTTCTCTCTTTGTGAACTAGCCGTTTAAAAAATACTTTGAAAATCACAAAGAAAGGGATTCTACTTGTTCCCTGCGCATATGAATCTCTGATACCCAAGTAACCTGATTTTTCACCTGTTTTTTTCAACCCTGTGTCTCCTTATTATGCCTCCTTATTAAGGCACGATATTTGCTGGTGGTAGGACTCTTTTCTTTCCATTTCACATCTCCCTTATTTGGCTCAGGATGCATCTTTTGGCAGAATCACAATGTTTGTGCTTGCTTTGCACCCCACAGGGGTATCTGTTCTCAAAAACTCCTGTTCAGAAAGATTTCTCTTTCCTATGCTTCTTCCTGTGTGCTGCTGTCATGTGATACCATTCTCTCTGATGAAAGTGTATCTTTGTTTTACTCATATCAGTGCCATATTTGCCATTGTCTTCAAAGAGGCCGTGTGGGGCAACTGTGCAGAGAAGTGGAGGGAAAGTAAGGGAAACTCAAATATGAATTTTAGAAGAGCACTTTCTGATTTGAGCTTATGTTATTGCTGGTAGAGAGTGTGCTCTGTGTCTGTTTTGCCTCATTTCTCATGTGTAGTCACATTGAGGTGAATAACAAAACTCTCTCAGGCAGCAATTAATAGTGACATGACAATAATGGGAACTGGCCCACCTAAATATCGTCTATTCCAGATGTTCAGAAGAATCCATTCTTTAACTGTTGTGACATTTAGCATTCGACTATGAGTGTTAGTTCTGTTGGTCAAGACTTTGGTAAACAGTTTTTCATGTTTTCAATCAGTAAGTGTAAAATGTAAGAGACCCTAACAAGACTTGCTTCTCAGAGGTTCATACTCAGCACTTTCTGAAATTGCAGTATGGACTCCCCTAGTTTTATGGGAGATGAAGACTTCCTAGTTACTGTTCAAAGACAGAATATTAATACCTAAGAAGAAATATCCTCAACTCTTAAAACCTTGTCTCCTCAAATGTACTCATAGATTAAGTGATGTTTAGTTGTTGGTGGTGCCTTGTCTTTGTTAAAAAAGAGCTCCAAATTCCTCAAGTTGTGATATAGTCTACTGTTCTGTTCTTTTTTTTTTCCTCCCTCCCTCTTTTTCAGAGTCCTACTCGAAGATCTGAATTCTTCCTTCACAAAAGCACATGGCTTGCTTCTTAGTTCAATATGTTTTTATAAGCTGGACACCCTGAGCACAAAATAATGTTGGGGATCAGTCTCTTGTCTTATCCTGCCAAAGACAAACTTTAAAGAGGTTTGGGATATGGATGTTCTTTTGTCCTGCTCACCAGAACCCTGACTGAGATAATATCCTCAGGGTTATGAAGTATTATTGAAAGGAAGCGCAAGAACACTGTGCTCTAGTTCTCCTGCATGTGGCTTTAATTAAATATTCTCATGAATCCTTCTCATACCTGCTCTTAAATGTTTTTTTCTTGAAATATCTTCCACTCTGTGATGATTCTTTTCAAATTAACTACTAAGACACTATATAGGATCAAACTGGACAGAATTAAGGCACCCTGATGCTACTTTTAATTTTCTTGTTTGTAATCCAGTGTGACAAACTGTTCAGCTTATCTTAAAGAACTGGGGCCTCTTCCTCATGGATGTATCTATGATTTAAAAGCAAAAGATTTTGAGCTGCTTTTCATAATCCTAGGTCCAATGGCTGAATTTCCATACCAAATAAACCAATATAATAATCTCACAATCTTTGAGGAAAACATGGATTTCAAAAAAGTTATATATATTTTCATTCAATAATAGCAGCACTTCATTTCTTTTAAATAAATAGTTTACACAAGCATGCTCTGTAAGCAAGGTGACCTAGGGTTTGAGGCCCCTCAGGGAAGTATCTTTCACTTTCTATGATGATTTTTTTTCTGAGCTGTTTTATAAATATTAACCACTGCAGTGTTAAGAACATAAAATATTTTTGAATACTGGAAGGAGATCAGACTGCTTTTCATAGAAGTGATTTACTCATTGCAAGCTACACCTCAGTGTCTAAGAGTGAAATTTAGTCATCTAGAAAGTAGAAGTAAATGAAACCTTAAATGAAAACAAAGTGTGCATTGACAAATATTCTGTAGAACAGCTACATTTCTGAAGTGCTTACAGGCAGGATAAATTTCACCCCAAGGCTCCCAGTGTCTCAGACCAGCAAAGTGTTAGTTTTAGGCAAAAATTCCCCAGTCCCCTCTCACATTCTTAAGTCCTTAAAATCAAGGAATGGAAGTGAAGATGAGCTGGGAACTCTACTGTCCTGGAAACTGGCTTGTGTAAGGATAAATCATGGTGCTTGATTTGGTTTTATATCTTTCTAGTGGTGAAATTCCATTAACTGACTTGGCCTTGTCAATAGAAGACTGGATTGCTCTTTGTAGCTGTGATTACATCCGTATTCCAATCAGTATTTTCTCAGGCAACTTGTGTGCCTTCAGTACCTGATTTTACAGTATTTTTTATATTAACAGTTGAATCTAGGAGCCAGATATTTCAGAATGAAGTGTGGTAGTTTCCAAATGGTCGAAAGAAATTTTGCTTCTAGATGAAACTGAATTGGATTATACAATAAACTGGTATTTTAGAAACAAATACAAGCAGATAACCAAACTTGCCCAGAGGGGAGAAGACAGCAGTCTATGGTGTGGCAATCCAACTCTTTGTTTTCACACAGGATAACAAAGGAAATATGCTGGGTGCTCAATCTTTCAATTTCTTTTGTTTTTGGTTTTGTTTTTTTTTTTTTGTAAAATGTGAGCACAGCAGTGTTGTCTGCTTCAGGTGATAGAACTGCAGAAAGGAGGACCATAGAAATCCCTGAAGGAGTCTGTAATGCAGTCTTTCCTAGAAGTAACACTTTTTCCACAATGCTGGGGACCATCATTGAAGGCAAAATCATCTGTGGCAGTCCTACTTAAGAGTTATCTTGTTCCATTTGAAGGCCATGTGCCTTCTTAATTTCCCCCATTCACTACAGTCTTCCTGTGATAATATGATATGTTTTTCCAGACTGCTATGTTCTGTGGCATTAGAAGCACTGGTAGGTAGCACTTTAATCTGTATTTTCTGGATAAACTGGACTGTGTTGTTTGTTTGAATAATTTCACAGTTCATTGTTAAATATATTGGTTTGGTTTAGAGTAACATTAGAAACAGAGACTTGAAATAAAATCCTCTTGTGGTAGGTTCTAGAAAGATCAAGCCCAGAAAGGTTTACTTTGCTTAATAAACAGGAGAAGGTGAAGAAAGCCACAATAAAAAGTAAGGAACAGAACACATAGGGATTATGGCTTGATTTCTCTAAGTTAATTAGACAGTTGCCTCTTGGGGATTGATCCTTGTTTTCGTGTAATATATTAAAACTTAGAGTGAAAACAGAAGCTGGGACCCTAGATGGAAATTAGGTGTTGAGATAACTTGTCCAAAACTATAAAGGAAACAGAGACAGAAAACAAGCAAGATTCCATTGAAGCTTAGACATTAATCGCAAAGCTGCTGCCATGCAGTATGTACACAGTATGGTATTTCAGATGAATTAGCTGGATACCACAGGCAGAAATGGTATTTCTGCAGTACCTCAAAGAGAGATGGTTTAAGAATAGGCCATCTTAAATTCTGGGTACTCTTGTGAGCCACATGCACACATGATCAGAGGATTTACTATCCTTGTGCTCCAAGACTATGTCCTGGAATACAGATTTCTTTGTGGACAGGCTGTTGAGATCCCTCATTTGAAAACACAGAGCCTGTGCTTAAAATAATGCGGCCTTTAAAGCCAAAGCTTAGGACCTAGGAAGGCCTAGACTTCCCATTTTAGTGCATTTTAAATTTTGTACAATTAAGTGTCATTTATAATCTCATGTCTATTAAAATGTATCTGTGGCTCTTGGCTACTTGAGAATTATGTTGTCAACATTACAAAACTGTTAGTTTCCCAAAATTAGAACATGGCAGGGAGATTGGAAGGAGATGATCTTTAAGGTCCCTTCCAACCCAAACCATTCTATCAATCTACGACTGTAGAATAAATTAATATGCTGGCTTGTCAGGCTGCAGTAAACTGTGTGGTTCATTTGTTAAGGAAATCTTATGTAGTAGAATTTAAATGATAGAGTAACCTGAATGTTAATTCATTATTTGCTGTCTTTTCTGCCAGATTTTATTTTAGAATTTTCTCTTATTAATTGGCAACCCCCCAGGTTTTGATAAAGTTTTTGAGAATGGAAGGATATGTTCTGGGCTAGACTGCTTTTTTATTCATTCTTTTCTCTGTAGATTTTCATACTTTACATAACAATAACAACTGTGATCCGGGAGAGCACTAAGAAAAATAATTCACACCTGGGACTTGAGGACTCTTCTCATCAATCTTTGAGAAGGTTGACCACAGCTGATTCTACAAGGTTAACTAAACTGAAGGCCTTATTGCAATTGTACTATCAAACTCTGCAAGTTTCTTAACATCACATTCCTTGCCTTGCTATTCCTGAAGTATTGAATTACTCTTAGCTTACTCTTAGTCCGGTTTCTGGAATTGAACTTATTTGTAAAGAAAAAATGGCTTGCTAAATAAAGTAAATTGAGAAGTATTCCTATTCGCAAGCAATTCAGATATAGTAAAAGAAATATAAAGTGCAGTTCTAAAGACATATTTTATATTCATGAAAAAAAAATTAATCCGATAGAAAGTGACTGCACAATGCTGTGTCCTTGTGAAAGACTGAGAGATTGATGCATGCAAAAGGGCCAGAAACATCCCCTATAATCAGTGAACCCACTAAACTAAGGGAGTTGTGTAAGGTTTGGTTCTTGTAGTTGGCTGGCTTTATGTGTACTTTTTTTTCAGTTTTGATCTGACTTGTGGTTTTGACTCAGTTTAGAACTGGGACAGAACCTCACAGCTGTGGATCCAAATAGCCACAACTCCTGGCACAGACCTGAACTTTTCATGTTGAGCTCATCTCTGATTCAAAAGAACCTCCAAATTCTAGGCAAACCTCTATCAAAACCACTAAGCTTCACTGGTCAGAGTGCCAAGCCACAGTTTAGCCCAGGTTCATTTGAAAAACTGGTCACAGATTCTGTTGAATGTGATCCAAATGTCAATCATAATATTTAGAAACTTAACAAATCTGCACACCTAAGCATCTGAAATTGAGAGAGTATTGTGAACTCTTCATTTTATTTTCCTGTGGATGTTTCATGCAGTTCTGCAAATCCATCCTGGGAACTTGAGAACTGTACTGCTTCAGAGGAACTGGTAGCTTGGAGAACTCCTGTGCTTAAGAGTAAACCTTACAGAGCTGAAAGAAACAATGAGGATGTATCAGTATGCTTTTTCCATTTTTAGTGGAGTTGCTCTTGTCCTGTTCTGCATTTTCCACAATTAAAATAAAAGCCTTTGAAGTGTCTGAATTTGCATATTTTATTTTTTTTTCAGAGACTTTGTCACAGCCTCTTATGTCAGTGATAGCATTAAATTGGAGCAGCACAATGAATTCCAGGAAGCAAGTAATCTTCATTAAGCTTGTTTATTTGCAGGAGCTCCATTAAATTAAGAATCCTTATCAGACTATGTCTGTGCTGATGAAACTAGGCTGACTGCTTGCCTGAAGGATTGGTTCCCTACCTGACACCTTGGGGTCCTGGACTCTAATCACGTGTTTGGCAAACCAAACAAATCATTAGTTCAAAACTGGCATTTAATCTATTGTACAAGAACAATCTTTATAGCAATTTCACACACTATCCACTTTACAGACTTAGAAATGGGGTACAAAACAAGGCATGGCTTAAAACAGGTCAAAGGAAACCCATGGCAGAATTTGAAGACTTAACACACATCCCTGTCCACTGGGTCCAAATCTGCTGATTAGATTTTAAGATGCTTCTATTGTGGTAATGTAATTTTGGCTCAAGTTTGCAATCCAGTGTGGGCTGTAAGTGCTCATGAGCTTTGCCCTCTGTACTGATCAGGCATCAATGAACCCCTGTTTGGTTTCAGGTGGAGCTAGGTGACTGTAAGGGTCATTACGCATAGATACACCTGGTAGCAAGAGTTTTAAACTGCTACAGAATGAGATTTGCTGGCCCAAGAGGTCCTTCCAGGTCAATGTTCTTAAAGCATACAAAGGTTTATCCAAACCCAGAAAGACCCCTTGATTCATTCCAGGGCAAAGACTCATCATTCAAATGCATCTCAATATTTTATTGAAGTCTGTTTCTCTTAGAGAAATGGGACACAATAAATGAAATTATGTTCCATTGAATTTGGTGGGAAAGATCCGAACAGATATTAGGAAAGGCAAGATTTTACCCACACGTTAGTCAGTGAATGTCTGTCACAGTGAAAGATACACTTTCTAGGCATTCATGGGCTTATCTGCAGAGATTTGGGATTCCTCAGGCAGGGCAGTTTGTCATTCAGTTTTCCGTCGTGCTTCTAGGATGCATCAGGGTGCTCCATGCTTCTTCTGCAGCTGAAATGTCTATAGTCTCCAGTGGTAACAATATATGTTACACACACAGACCATTCTGATCTTAAATATTTCTCTGCTGCCAATGTGATACTTCCAAACATGAAAACCTGAGAGAGAAAAACCTTAAATAAACCTAGTTTTGCTCAGTTGATTTCAGTGTAGCAGTATAGCTGCCATTTTCACATATCTGACCTAGCATATAATGGAGATGTTTGTCTACAGCTGTCAACATCAAAGTACTACTAAATCTCATTTCAGAAACATGATTTGTATTGAGACACTCTTCCCCTGCTCCTCCTGGTTTCCAAACAGAAGACTCACTTTTGTCCAGTAAGGTTCTCTGTTAAGTGTTAGCAAAAGATTTGTTAACTGTGAAAGGCTCTAAGTGTTGACCCACTCAGGAAATCAGTGCATTCTAATAAATGTTTTGCAGATGTTGCAGAAGTTTCTCCTAAAGAATTCTTAACTAGTAGCGATGATGTGAAAATGCAGTTCCTGCCTTTTTATCCTAATTTGTACAGTATTGTTCCTCTTGGGTCTAGGAAATGCTGCTAGTGCTATGAAAAAGAAGTTTTCAGACACTGTGAACATTTGAGACTGGAGAATGAGCACCCTTAAAATCTTTGAAGCAAAAAAGAAAGATTAATCAGTTTGTAATTAAACTAATGGCAGAACTCCAGTCTAATACCTTGAAAAGGAGCTCATAAAACATGAAACCAAAATTAATTTCCCACTGAGTGTGTTTAATGATGACTGCAAGTCACTGGTGAAATTTCTTCTCCAAATTACTTAGGCAGAAATTTACACTTTTTTGAAATACCAACTCATTTTGCAACACAAATATTTGGAAATATTCACCTCTCTGAAGGTATAATTGTTGTGGTGAGGTGGACACATTATCAGCCACAGACAGGAAAGCTTCAAAAGGAGGACTCCACTTAAAAGGCATTTGTGCTCTCACTTAATTAACCCAATGGCATTTGGTTACAGCAAAGCTGTTCTGCTACATAATGACAAGAAAAATGAGATATTAGAGAAGATCTGGGAAGAGATGAATACACATCTGCTTATATTTGCCCTTCTGGCATGACCCATCAGGTTGCCCTTTAGGACTAAAATTAAAAATGCTGGGAATTTAGGATTTTAATGAAAAGAACTCATCTCTTCTCCTAATTGAAAATGTGGAAAGGCTTAACAGAGAGAGGCTGAACTTTGAAATGCTTGAGGTTTGTATTCCTATCACAGGAGCTGTGCATGTGCTTGTGTGTATGTGCCAGTTATAAATATATGAATGCTTTTACAGTGACAGACTATTTTAAGGTGACTCAAACAGTTACTGGTAACAAACTTCTCGATAATGAATGTCTGGGAAACTGTGATGGCAGAGCAAAGGATCAACATTTTAGGTTTCCATTCCTGTGTTTAGTTTAGATTGCCTGTAAATAAAGTTCTAGTCAAGTTCCAAATGAGCAAGGGTAGGGTAGCATTATCTTAGGAATACTGCTGAAGCATCCTTCTGAAGGGGCTGATTATCTGTGTGAATTGTGAAGAGATTTGTAAGCCTTGATTTTTAGTGAGAATTGCCTAAAGCAATATTAATTGAATATGCATCTTTCTGATAAACATACTGTACTTCTGAAACTGTTGTCATCAACATGACAACAAATGAGCATGGAAAAATAGAATCCCTAAGCAAGAGGCAGATTTGCTGATGAGAAATCCGACTGAGAAGTATGGAGCTTGCCATTCCATTTTGTAAACTGCACCCTTGTGGCTGCATCAGATGGACACTGTTTACGTGCAGTGGTTGCTGGGTTCTGCATTTCTGTCACAATGAAAGACATAAGAAGATGAAAAGTGATGGAAACAAAATGAATATGCAAAAAAAGGGAGGAATCTTATTCGAAGATATAGCAGTAAGCTAGGAAATTGCATCCAGCCTTGTGTATGCTCTTGCACTTTTGGCATGCTTGAGCTGCTGCTGCTGCTATGTTCCTGGCGCTGCAAGATGAGCATGCATCCTACAAATATTTAATGTAATGGAGTAGTAGCAGCCTGTTGTAGTTTGTTTCCTGTTTAGGAGGATGTTTTTTTTTTCTCTTTCCTTTTCTGATATTTATGGTCTTCACTCAGCACAGTTTGTATTGTATGTTGAGGGTTCCTTTTCATCTAGATGAGAAGTTCTTTGGTTACGTGTTCCCTTTGCTCTTAAGGATCTTGAGTGATCTTCCTTCTTGGTTTCTGAACTATATGAAATATACATCTGAAGAGAATTCACTTACAAAGGTTTAGGTCTCATACTCCTTTAAATTAGTGAGATTTTGGTTGCATGGTGTTCCATGTAATCTTCCAGAAAGTATATAATCATTTGGAATTAAGGGTACAGAAATCCAAGCCATTGGATGACAACCATACCTACTAACACAGTGATAACTAGAGTGAATTTGAAAGATTTCTCCCTGTTCCTTCTGCCTTCATACAGATGTGTATGCTGTAAAAGTTATTTATAGGTTTCATTTAAATTCCACATTTTTTCCCAGCACATTTTCCACCTTCTTTTTCACAGTACTTACTTGTAAAATCAATACTCTCAAACAGCTTTCTTTATAAACTCCTCCTACCTTTCTTTAAAGCTGTCTTAGAGGCCTCCATGTGTTTCCATGGAGCCACTTTTTAAGCATATAGAAACAAACTCAAGTGCAAAACTTCTTTTTTTAAGGAAAGCCAGTGCTGTTGCATACCACAAAGAGCCAAATCACACTTGGCTTCTGCAGGTGCAAAGTTATCATGAAATTGTGAATAATCAAAACATTTGGTGCAGAATTTTATTCCAGATATGTTATGTACCACAATCTAGGTAAAATATCCCGGGAAAAAGACTTTGTAGTCTACTACAGACTTTGTTCTAATACCTCTTTACTTTTATAAATCCACACTTAAGCAACTTCACAATCTTCAGTTTTTAGGATTGTTGAACAGCCTGTAACATTCACTGAGCAGATGTGATTGTAAAAACACTGATAAGAATAGGAGCTGAGGCTTCAGAGAAATGTTTTCAAGTGTTCTAAATCTAAATGTGTAAAAATTAAAAAAGTAAAGGTTTATCCAGAAAAATCTTACTTGTATTACAGCATCACTAAAAAAAAAAAAAATCTGTTGAGAACTAGCATACAAACTACCGAAATCCCACACAAGCTTAATTTTGGCCTCTGCTGAAACTGTTGTTTGGTCTAGATGACCAGCCTGCATCTCATTTATGTATTTCATTGTGTATTTATACTTTTCATTGTGTATTTCCAGGTAAAGCTAGGAAGGTTCCAGAAATGCTTTGGTTATTTCCGAGTTTCGCCTCACGTGTCCATATGTTGCACTGACACAGATAATTGGAGACAGCCAACCCTGCGTAGGTGTTACCATTTCCCTGTGTACTGAGTTTTGTTAAGTCCCTTGTGGTTCTGTGACTTTTCCTGTTATACTAATCCACAGGCTGGCCACCATAAACAAGATAATGAAGTTAGCATTTCACGGAGTCAGGACACTTGTCTGGGCCTGCTAGGCTTTGTATTTTTATGTCTTTTGGCTTAGTTTCTGAAATGGCAGCAGCACGAACAGCTCTGAGTTTGCATTCAGAACCAGATCTTCTGTGTTCCTCCTTCCTAAAACTTTCAATTTCTGAAATGTCTTTTATCCAAGATTCAAACTTCTCTGCAAATCAAGACTCACAGCAAACCTGTGATACAGATACTGTGGCAGTAAAGCTAAGTTTCAGAAATAGAACAAAAGAGCACTTCTCCCAGACCCAATACTCCTGCTCAAATGCAGCAGAGGAGCAAATTGGGGCATAGATTTTAGGATTTGCTGCAGTGTCATCCTAGGAAATCTCTGGCACAGCCAGAATGAGCCTCTGATTCCTTACAGTTTGAATTCAGCTTAAATTTAACTGTAAGCTATTAGTTCAGCTAATGTGGAATCAATACTGACAGTCAGTATTCAATTTTTTAGGAAGAGGCAAAGCCATCTCCTAATACATCTAGCAAGTCAGGCAGCAGTGACCTGTGTGCACTGGCAATCAGTTGCCATCATGCCGCATGCAGTTTGTGAGTTCTGTTGGCTGAACACCAGTGAAGAGTTACAAATACACATATATTTGATATGATTGTTTTAAAATTTCTGTTCCTGGAACCTTTGGTTTATTTTACTAGCAACTGAAGACAGCTTGAGTGCTTTCAGCTCTGAAGTCCCTGTGCCATGTGAAGTTAGGTGCAAATGAACATGCCAAAATATATTTTGCAACTGAGAATGTTCTGCAAATCTAGTTAGTTTTATTCCTTTGATAGCTTTGCAAAAATGTATTTTATATTAGCATTTTACAGGTGGTGCTGTCTCTAAAAAAAATAATCAAAATGCTAAAATAAGTGTTCAGTGATTCACTTGCCAACTTCTAGCAATTCTGTCACTGAAACCCATTCTGTATTTGTAGGTGGACAAGATTCTTAACTCATGTTCCTCTGTTGAAAGACTGGAACTGAGTCAACTTACTTAAGGTTTGGCCTCTTCTGTTTGGAAATTCCCACATTAATTGGGAAACCGTTACAACACTGAATTTGACTCATAACAGAACCAAGATTTCCCTTTTGATTTCAGATTTACTAAACAGAGGCTTGACAGTTGCTTTGGTTGACTCTAGATACATGAGCAGTATTCACAGTTGTTTCCTCAGCATGCGTTTGATTTCAGCAATTCTGGAATTAAGAGCTTGTCAAGCTCCATTGTGATTGACTTAAGCTTTCACAGAAGGATCTCATGGATTTAGATCTGAGATCTTGACTTTTTCTTCAAAATCTGTTCTATTTTTCAAAGTTGACACTTTTAAATTTCACACAGTTCCATTTCTAATGCCCCTACCAAGAAAAGAATGTGAATAGTAGGATTTTTAGAACTGTTTCTGCCATAACGTTGTGAAAGTTTAAAAGCACAGAGAACTGATCATGCTTGCTCTTTTTTCTTCCATCTTCATCCCCCATTTCAAATGGTATTAATATTTGCCTATGATTCTCATGTTACTTTTCTCCTTTAAGCAGCCAAAAGTCCTCAACTGTGGTGCTGGAGATGAAATGGCATATTTCTGGCAAACATCACAGAGCTTTGTTTTCAATGAAGAATCAAATCTAGCTTCTGATTAACAGGAGAATCATTTTACTTGTGTCGTCATTTGTGCTCTTAGTTCTTGGATTTGTTGTCATTTGCACATGGAAACACAACATTTACATATGCAAATGCTGCATTTGAGTGTCTTCTGCTTTCAAAATAATACACAAGGCACAATATCCACAGTGATCTAAAGAACAAATACATAGAACCGAACCAGTAGCTAGTGAAGATAAGAACCACAGGATAAGCATGGCAAATACTCTGATGGAATCAAGAATATTATTTAAAATACCTCTTGTCAGCAGGGTCAGCCATAAAATCCTTATATCTTCTTCTGCTGGACCCAGTTCATAGTTTTTCTGGGAGGAGAGAGACCTGACACTGAACTGACAGTCTGGCTGGACATCAAAGTGTTTTGCAACAGCCCTTGCTGAATCAAAGAATTAATTATTTTGCTTTTGTTAAAATCAAAGCAAGTTATGGCATTAATGTGAACAGGAAACAAGAAAAGAGGAAAGCAGAGGATAGTAGGACCTGTAGACATTGGCACTGCAGTTAGTTACCCCATACTTCAGGAAATGCTCCCCTAAACTCTCTTAGAAGCATAGACAGATTGTATGTAGAATTCCTTTGTAAAGGAAGCTTTGATCTATTGAATGACTCTGACCTGCTTGCTGTGTTTTAAAAAACAATAGTGGAAAGACAAGACATGAGACATCAGAGACAGTTAGGAAGTAGACTCTTCAAACTGAAAAACTGGGGTGCACTCAGATGTGCCTAAACATGCCAGAAGTCTAAATAAGACAAAAGCTGAGCCTGACTTATCTTTCCATTAACTGTATTGAAATATTGTGGATGAGGGTCTTCTTTTACTTTTTACAACAGAGGGTGTGGACAAACTTCTCTACTTAGAAGAATTCTGAAGGGAAATTCATGTAGAACAGTACCAAGCTCAGAGGAGATCTTGGATCAGCAGCTGGTGTCTGGGCAAGGAAGAGTTCTGATATGGATCAGAGTGATAAAGAACTACAGTCACTAGCTGATCAATGGTGGTGTTAAAGTCTTTTTAGCAGCTTCTGGCTCTGTACGGTAAATCTACAAGTAGATTTTAATACTGCTATAGCTACAGAAAGACATCAGCCCAGATACATCCCTCTCAGTTTCAGGCAGCCTGAAAGAGTCCCCAGAATGCCTTTTCTGTGTGTACCACACCGCAGGCCACAAAACACTTCCCAACAGCCTGTACCACACTTAAGATCAATAGTGAAAGAGCAAAAGCCACAAACTATGAAGTGCCTCAGGAAGGGAGTAGAGAAGATCAAGGACATTGCCAATGTGAATGAAATCTACATGAAAGAGCCTTCATCACTGCACTGCTTTCATGGATTAAAGGAACAATTGAGCAGAAGAATGAAAAGGCGGTGCCAAGAGGAAGAGAAAATATGGAGGAGGGAAGCTGGGTTTTTCTGGTTAAACCATTCTAGTCACGTTCTTGGCGCACAAGCAGAAAAGCACAGCTGCTTTACATCTGCTACAGAGCACTGGAACTGAACAGGCACTAGCATAAGTATTCTCAGCCTGTTCAGATGAGTTTTTTGTTTGCCCTGGTATGGATACAATACTTTTTTGTAATTAGTAACATGGAAAACTATTTTCTGATGCCATTGCAATAATTGATTTGGCTTATAAATGTTTTCTTTCAAAGGTCAGGCCTGCAGGGAGTTGGGCTAATTTTGTCACTAGAATGTCAAACCTGATGCCCACCCTGGGAGACACAATAGCCACTGAATTACACAATTTAAATGTTTTGTACTTACAACTATGAAAAATACCGACCATTTTCTTTCATGTAGCATTCTGATTATATTTCATGTAGTAAATCTCCCCAAGCATTTCAGGGCTTTGTGCCTAAAGTGAAGCCTACATCCCCAGATATCAATGCAATGCAAAGATAATAATAGTACAAAATTTATTCTCCTGCTTTATAGTTTTTGCATGTTTTGGTAATGGCAGTAAAGTCTCTTTGCTAAATCCTCCAGTTTAGCTAACATGAGGAATGTGCACAAAAATGCAACATGAAGAAATCTTAAATCCTAACTTGGTGTATCCGTTTGATCCTATCCAGTGCCCAGCAACAGCAAGGATGTAACAGTAGCTAATCAACATATAAATTGATGTGATTGACTCAAGTTCAACCATTCACTGACGTTAGAGAGGGATCATATATTTCAAAGTTAGTCTCATTCTTTTTGTATGAGTGAAGCTTCTGCTAGTGTTGCTAAGTATCTTGCTGTTAGATGAATCAAGACTTCTAAAGATCAAGAAAATACCAAAGCAAAAAGAGGCTGTATTATACAAATTTGAGCCTGAGAAGGAGTTGAAGCACATCTACCAGGAAGAGACCTGGGATTCTAGGCTCACTGTTATCAGAAGTAACAGCATTGCGTCTTCTATCCTCTGCTCCTCCTATCATTGAGTAAGGTTCTTTTAGCTTCATCTTAGATGATAATACACCAATGTGGGTGACAGCAAGAACTGCAACTGAGAGAATTAGAACAGTAGTTCATTCTTCAGCTTAGCTCCACACTAGGAATGTGTATTTCTGAGTGTCATATGGTTGTCTGCGTTGCTCAGACACAAGCACTGATAGATGCCTCAGTCTCTGAGACAAGCTTACGAAAATGAGTGACATTTCCCAATAGCCTTATAAGTATGATGGAACACCATATTGGTAATGACAGCAGGACGGTGTTTAGTTTTAGGGTTTGGAACATGTTTTGGGGCTCTACATGTATGTCTAGGTAGAACTGTAAAACAGAGGTTCTGATCTGTGGAGCAACTTCCTGCATTTGCTGTATCTTTAATTGCATCTAAGCCATATTCCCTGTGCAGCATGTTGAACAAACACCTTTTTTTTGTAACTCTTGTATCTCAGGGGAAGCACTGACAGGGCCATGGTGAATTGCTCATTGGACTAAACATGAGTGAAGAGGCTGCTACAGATCAGGCTTTTGGAAAAGATTCAATGCCACTGTCTAGACAGAGGCAAGAAACAAGGGCTCCCTTTCCCCTGTTCCCTTGGAGCCTCATCATAGAGCTGTATAAGTCTGCTAATTAAAAGGGAATTTTGCACTTCACCCTTAGGAGTTTCCTTCTTAAAAAAATGTAGGTCATTTGATTGACATGTATTCCTCAGCATCTTAATCTCCAGTGAGAAAATGATGAAAAACAAGCTGTGCTGCACACAGGCAAAACTGAAGGCTGCATAGAAATGGAATAGTTTATTACATAAAAGTTTTAATAAGCCATAAGACACCAATCTCACATTAGGAGCAATGGTAGGAGTAGTGCAGCAAGCCACACTTCTGCTGTTGACAGACACTACTGTTACTTGCTGAATAACTTCCACTCAGTCTGATGGAACACCAGATTTCAAATAGCATGTGTTTCATTGCTGGTCTGTGGCACTGGGCCTAGGCAAGAAATGAAGAAAAGAAGACTAATACTTGAGCATAGAAAGGTGTAGATTGGGAAATGGAGATCAGAACTGGAAGTGGTGTCTGACTAAGGGTGCCCAGTCATTTTGAGAAACAGAGTTGATTGTCTTTACATATTTAAGGACAGGGTATTATATGTCAGGTCAGAGCAGAACACAGTAGTACTGGGAGAATTGTGCACTAATGTGCTACTGGTTTAGAGGATGGTGATCATGGCTTATTTATATCCTGGATGTTCAGATATTACCAAAGTTATCCAAGAGAAGGTGACGCTTAAGCACTGTCTTCTCAGAGGTATTTTCATGTCAGAATGAGATGTCTCATTTCCGTTGAGACATTGCTCTAAGTCAGGAACGAGCCTGCTGAATGCACTCTAAAAGCTGGAGAAAATGGCCATTATAAAACTCCATAGTTTCCATCTTCTCCCAGATTGCTCAGCAAAGACAGCTGGAACTTCCAACTCAAGGTCTGATCATAAGGCCAGGGTGCCCCTTAGCTATGATGAAAAGGATGTTCTTGTTTTAATCTACCACATGTAGAGACACCTGTGCCTGCTGATGCACTAGCAGTAAATCAGCAGAGAGGTCAGGGAAACCAAGATGGGAATTTACACTTTCAACTGAGTATTTCACTGAGAGAAGTTTCTCTCTTGGAGAGGATAATACCATCAGTTGTAAACTAACATTACTCTGTTTCCTCTCATGTGGCTGTTGGTCATCTGGCTGATAAATAACCAATATTGTGTTAAGCAGAGGACCCCAAAGACTGATTCAGCTACCTCATTTTTTTTCAAGGTGGTTTAGGGGAAGTATCTAGTGAAACGCTCAGTGAATATTGGCAGGCATGCAGGAGAAATGATGAGCCAAGAGTGTAGAAAAATAAGAGAATAGCTAGGTCAGTGACTAATCTATGCACTGAATTTGTACACCAAGACTTTTGCCTGTGCATTTTCAGTGCTTGCAAACAAATATGCCTTGCTCATACACCTGTTTAGTGCAGAAAGCCCCGGCCTGAATAGTATGTGAGCTGCATTTCATCTTTCCTTGGCATTTGGTGGTCATGTTCCAGTGTTCAATCTAATCAGATCTATTGCAGTATTGGCTACCCAGTGGCCAATATGCTCAGAATTTCCTGTTGGTTTGGGATGCTTCCAATTATAAAAGCTCGTTTTTCCACTCTCTATCTGGGCCTGATTTTCAGAAAAAGTAAGCAAGGCATTTTGTGAAGAGAAGGGACACTCAAGTCACCTCAGACTGTATACTCTGAAATAAACTGTGAGTCACTGAAAAGAATTAATTCAGTATTTTTATATAAGAATTTTTGAAGTCTAACAATATTTGTATTATTAAATTTATACCAAATGTGTATTTGGAAGTATTTCTCACTGAGTAGTATAGAGACATCTTGGGTGTCACTGTAAATTAATGAGCGTCTGTTTTTCATTGTAGTGAGAAAGCTGTGAGAAAGCATCCAAGTGAGACTATTCACTATTAAGAATTTAGCATCTATGGTGAGGTGTGATACAGGGTTCTTTGAATGTTTCCTGTTGAGTCATTCTGTGCCTGGAGGTTTAATATCTAACAGGTCTTTTCCATCCTTTAATGCCAAAACACAAAATTACTTGCAAGGTAGATTTTGTTCTGGAAATATGTTTCTAAGGTTGGTTTCTAGGGTGGTATAATAAAGTGCTGCAAGAGCTTGTGGCCTCTTTAGGGCTATTGTTAGAAGTACTAATGGGAGTTGATAAAAGAAAACAAGACAGTAAGGAAATATGTCTTTTCTCTAATATTCTACTGCTTCTTTACCATTGCTTGGGACATTTTGTCTGTGTGTGTACTTCAAGCTATTATGAGACAGAGTTATAAAATTATGTGTATCAACCAATGAGCTGCATGTCTTCTGGAACATATAAATCCTGGCTTTCCATCTGTACTCATATGGGGTTTAAAAACAAATGCGACCTGGCTCCAACCACGCCTAAGGCTTGGGTGTGTTCTTGAGCACTAATTCTTTATGACCTTCCTTTCATTTGCTAAAATCCCTGTGCCCTTCCTTTATTCTTCTGTAGATCTTGTCTAATATTTCTTTATTTCTTTTTTTTTTCTTTTTTGAATAATACTTCCTTACAAGGTTTAGTCAGATAATGTTTGAAAAGTGTTTGAGATCCTTGAGGAAAGGTCATCACTGCAAAATTGAAAAAAGAACAAAAGAAAAGAAAAGGTAAAAGTATGACATAGCTAAAAATAGAGACTGAAATTCCTCTTCGTTCTCAAGCCATTTAAGGATCTGTGCATAGCTGTGTAAGACAGGATCTTCATGCAAAAAAGAGATTACGTTTTGGCTGATTTAACATGAGGAGCATTGTGTTCATATGTTTCCTTGGTAGAACTAAATCATAATTTTAAAGCTGTCAGAAGGCCTCTCTTTAAATGAGAGTAATTTATTGCTGTGCGTGCCCAAGGACAGCTACAAATGTAAACACAGGCACTCCCTTGGCTATATCCACTGCACTTTTCCAGATCTCTTCCAAGGGGAAAAGAAGTCTGACAGTGAAATAAAGTTTCTTTGCCACTCACAGTCGAAGGATTAATTCTTCTTTTCTAGTACTTGTAAATGGTGTCACCAGGACTGGTCTTTGTCTAGAATTTCCAGTGACTTTGCTGGCAGTGTCAGGCATGGATGACGTGCAGGAAAAATGTATTGCTCTTCTACAGAAGTCTCTGCTAATAAAGTTCTCTTCTACACATACAGGCACACATGGTCACACACATACTGAGACATGTATATATAGGCCATTTCACACTCTAAAATTAGTAGTTACAGAAAATGATATATGCAGTCATTTGATACTGTTGTTGTGGCAGCATATTCCTAAAGAAATACCTGCGTGATTGTCGTGGTAGGCCTGATAGCCCCGAAATAGGCTTATATAAGTCCTTACTTGCCCGGGCATGTTTTTCTGCTCTCCCTCCTTCTGTTTTGGGGAGAAGCAACCGCGGGAAAGAGGAAAAAGAACCTGGAGCCACTGAGTCTAAGGACTCTGGCTTGCCCAGGCTTGTTTTGCTCCTGTGGTAAACAAGGTATACACACTTAGCTTGTGCCTGCCTTGTGCAAGGCCTATGCTCTTCCCAAATTTGGGTAAAGCAAGCCTATGGTTTCACCTAATATGGTCAGGCTTGGATAACTGCCATTCTGATTGACTGTTCTGTGTCCAAAGGTCCATTAGTCTCATGCTGTATTGATAAAAGAGTTTAGCAGGTAACGCAATGTGCTCTGCTGTGCTCTGCCATTATATTTGTGCCTGCAGTTTCTGCTGCTGTTGCTCGCTGTTTATGGCAGTGATTCTGCCATTGCCTTTTGCAGCATTATGCTACAGCCATAAGCTAGCTCTCCTGAACTGCCAGGAAAGTGCCTGCCTCAAGTTTACCAGGAACAGGCTCTAAATGCCTCCACGCGATAGGCCTGCATAGCCAGCATGACATTGTGCTGAGACTGCACATTGTAGGACATCCTGTCTACACCTGAAAGTCTCCTGCCAAGACAGGAACTCCTGGAGATACACAGATTGTCCACAGGAGCCAAGAGATAAGGTCGGAGGTTGTCTGTCTCCTTTCCCCAGAAGCCTGGGATGAATCAGGAGCCTCAGTGGCTGACAGTAACACAATTCCCCAAAAGCATACTGTCTGAAACTGTAGCTAGCCCTGAGAGTCGGGAGATACTTTTGTGAGTAAATACTTAAAGCCTCTTTAATTCACCATAGCCTTCTGCCATAAGCAGAAAGGAGCTCCCTGAGTCCATCTAGCGGGCAAGTGGTATATATTGGCCAGAGGAACCTGCTCTTCCAGTTCAGTTAAAGTTTATATATTTTTGCAAGTTATTTCTAGATCTAGTCATTATCTGTAAAATGTTTCCACGACTGTGTGAAGAGCTGTTTATTATTAAAATTAGTGGCTGAGAATGGCGAGAGTTCTGCATATCAAAATTAATAAACTATTAATTTTGGAAAAATATCTCACATTAATTACCCCTTCATAACAGTGACGTATTGATGGTATGACTTAGATGTTTATTTGACAGCATGGTGAGTGGATTTGACCTGGCTGATCTTGTTGAACTGTGAGGTAGGAAGCCCTATAAGTCTTTAAAAAAGGAACACACCCATTGCAGGATTTCATGTAGTGATTCTAGGATTCCCATCTAGTGATGCAGAATTCCCTAGGTGCCCCAAGATGCTGAGTAAGACGAGAATGTTAATTAAATACAAGCTCCATTTGGCAAAGAAACAGTGTAGAATCTGATTCATGTAACCTTCATGAACTTGCAGCTTTTATTTTCACCTGTGTCCTGGGTTCAGCTAGAGCGGAGTTAATTTTTACAAGGCATAGACAGGACAGCTGACTCAGACTAGCCAAGGGATATTCACTTCCATGTGGTGTCATGATCAGTATTTAAACTGGGGAGCTGGTTGGAGCCAGGAGAGATCTTAGCCTGGGAGCTGGCAGGGCATCAGGTACTGGATGTGAGCAATTGCACTGTGCATCACTCACTTTGTATTAGTATTATTGCTATTTCTTCTCTCCTTGTCTTACTAAACTATGATTATCTCAACACACAAATTGTTACCTTTTTCTTCTGATTCTCCCCTCCATCCCATCATGGCAGCAGGGAAGGGAGCAAGTGGCCTCATGCTGCTTGGCCATCACTGGGTCTAACTACGTGCCAACCTGTTTTGTGCCTGATTTGTGTCTGGACTGCTGTCCAAACCACAGTCACATCACCTCTTTTTGCAACCCAATTTGTTCTCAAATGCAAACCAAATAAACAAATAAAGAAGATCTCCAAGCAAAACACAACTTTATTTCTGGTTTCTGTAGCCCTTTCCCACCTTGAGTCTTTGTTCATTTTGAAAAGATGAGTGCTAGACCCAGTACAGGCTGCTGGCATCCAGTGGTTTTCTTGCATTGCTCCTATTTCCTGTCTATCTTTTGTGCCATCTCCTCTCATTGCTGCTTTAGATTAACCACAATGCAGAACCATTTATGGCTGTCATATGGCACGTATCAGGTCTAATTTTTCATCCTGCCTTTCATCATCTCATCATATTTCACAGACCACTATTAACTGTGATTCTTTTGAGGCACCCATCTTGCCTTCACTTGTTACTTAGCCTTACACATCCATATGGTTCAGCTTGGTTTTCAAAGATCTCTGTCATTTTGCT
Organism: Tricholaema leucomelas; assembly: GCA_013400475.1. Lineage (NCBI taxonomy): Eukaryota > Metazoa > Chordata > Aves > Piciformes > Lybiidae > Tricholaema lacrymosa > Tricholaema leucomelas. The sequence continues at coordinate 650,460 of WAAF01012584.1, forward strand.
ACTTGAACACAACAAACCAAGATGTATTTTGGATGTTTTGTTTGCTGTGACATACATATGTACCTATACATTACAATTTAATATTCAAAAGCAAAAGACATTTGATAGATCTGGAGCATTGTGGAAGGTTGTGCTACAACAGACTGATCTGTAGCCTTGTATTTGTGGATTATTGACATAATTTCTGTTTATGCTCTGCAGTGTTGATGCCTTGTTCCTTGGAGAATTTTACTGCCCTTTTTTCTACTAAGAACATTTTCCTAATTTGGTGTCTTAATTTTGCTTTGTGCTGTGTATTGTGTTCCAAGACTGGGAAGGATTCCCAAAACTGTATTTTCATGGCATGCATTTGCATCTCCATTAAAATCAATGGGAACATGGTAGAGACATGAGAGCAGAATTCCTTTTAATAGGAAGTGTTGTCTGAGATATTTTAGAATGTGTTGATATCTCTTTGACTCTGAACTTTTTCCTACACTTCTGTTCATATATCCATCTCTCCAGCATATGTGTGGACAAAGAATTCAGGAACATGAGTGGGAAAGAGAGGAGGGAATGGTAAAGACCATAACTGTTGAACTGGGATCTCTATGCCAATGAAATCTTAGCACCAGATTTTCCAACATACCCAACTAAAAATACAGAACAGGGAGAGGAATGTTAAAATAAACTCGTTCAGCTGAAGCTGGAACTTTGTGCTTCTACCTGCAGCCTCTAAACCTCTCTTGCACTATAATCCCATTTTGCCATACAAGGGAATGCTTTAAATTTAAGCAAGGAAGTAGTTAAATTTTCCAAGGCAATCTTGCCTGTCTCTCCTTTGAGGATGCCAAGCTGATGACAAATATAGTATTATTTCTATATGTACATTTAAAATTAACTTAATTAATGAAACCCATGGAGTCTAACTCCTAGTCTTATTAAAAATGTCAGATGCACAGAAACAATAAGGTGTTTTGCATTTGAAAGATACAGAAATGAAAGGATTGCTTTCACATTTGTTTTTAAGCTGGTAGAATATTTGTGTGCCCATAATGTTCACTTAATTTTGGAGTTTGGTCCATAACAAGTCCTGGGAGAGGATGAAAAGTAAATGTAATGAAGTATGGTATGGTGGGGTGAGGGTTTTTTTGGTTGCTGTTTGTTTGGGGTTTTTTGTTTGTGTTTTTTGTTCTTGTTGTAGTGATTTGTTTGCATCTGATAGGTGGTTTTGCCTTTGAGTCTCCCTGGGGCTGACCGTGAGTCCTAGATATTTCACCTTATCTAATAACATTTTCATATTTATAGACCCTGGTTTGTTTTTTTTTTTCCAAGATACTGAGAAACGTGGCCTTTGTGAAATATTTACATTGTTTTGATACGATATAGCAAAGGGATAAAGATATCCAGTGAAGTGGAGAAAAGGAGAATAGGGGTTTTAAATATTTCACTCATTTGTCAAGGATATCTGGAAAACATCTGCCTCTACTGTTTGTTCTTCTCTTGCTTTTTACCACCTCTTTTCAGTGGAACATAACCTACCATTTCACAACTTTATATGATAGACCAATCCGTAGACAACTGCTGTGACATTGCAGTACCCTGCACTTTGCCTTCTCTCTCTTCCAGATGTCTTCTATGCAAACGTTTCAAACTAAGTATTGATTAAAACCAGTCTAAGGAATAAACACAGACTCAGTGAATAGGCACAATACAATTGTGGAGGTCAAAACAAGAATTTAATTTCCATATGCTTTTTCTGATTCATGGAAGGTGAAAAATCAAGGTCCATACTGAGACTTTTTTCATATCTACTGTTCTCACTTGTATAATACTGAACATGTGGTTTCAGCTAGCTGTTTTTTTTTATAGTCAGGAAGCAGGTCATATCTGGAATGTTTTTTGCTTCCACAGCAGGACAAGAGAACAATTAGGTGTTTAGCCTGTAAACGGGAGCAAACTGGTAAGTCAAAAATGTAGCTAGGTGGATAGGAAAATGTTGATCCAAGCATGCAGAAGTCTTTCAGCTGACTGGAAGAACAACTTACAGTAAGGGACATGTGTAGATATCTGTGAGAAGGGACAGATGCTATTTTGGGACTAGTAATAATGATGCAGATTGTTTACAGAACAAATCCAAGACTGATCTGTGCCTTGCCCTGGTTAGAGCCAGGAATTTGTTTGGCAATTCCTTTTGTAATGTCTTTGAGCAGAAGCAGTTTTCTTCAGTTCTTTGTGAGGACCAGGTTTTGTTTAACTGATAAACATTAAAAATATTTTTTTTCCAGTCTCTGTACACTTACATGCATCATTGCAAGGCCAGGAAAAAGTAAATCCACCAGCATTCTGATACTAATGCAAAGAAATATGAGATATTTGGTGACTTACTGTTCTTTTAACAAGGAAATGAGCACAGTTGCCTTTTAGCACTGACAAGCCTACTGCAGAAATATGAAGACTAACTTTTGCTGCAGTACAAGCTAGGGGTAGTTAAGACAGTGTTGACTGATGTAAAAGATGCTACATTTCAAGCAATGATAACCAAGTCCTTTCTCCATTTTCTCAGAAGTCACTGAGACTGCATGAAGCAACAAAGCAGAAAGCAAAACAAAACTCACTATGTACATAATTCTTCCAATAGCATAGTAAATACTGTCATAAGTGTCCAGTTCTGGGCCCCTCAATTCAAGAGAGATGTTGAGGTGCTGGAACGTGTCCAGAGAAGGGCAACAAAGCTGGTGAGAGGCCTGGAACACAAACCCTATGAGGAGAGGCTGAGGGAGCTGGGGTTGTTTAGCCAGGAGAAGAGGAGGCTCAGGGGTGACCTCATTGCTGTCTGCAACTACCTGAAGGGAGGTTGTAGTCAGGTGGAGGTTGATCTCTTCTCCCAGACAACCAGCAATAGAACAAGGGGACACAGTCTCAAGTTGTGCCGGGGGAAGTATAGGCTGGATGTTAGGAGGAAGTTCTTCACAGAGAGAGTGATTGGCATTGGAATGGGCTGCCCAGGGAGGTGGTGGAGTCACCGTCCCTGGGAGTGTTCAAGAAAAGACTGGATGAGGCATTTAGTGCCATGGTCTAGTTGGCTGGATAGGGCTGGGTGCTGGGTTGGCCTGGATGATCTTGGAGGTCTCTTCCAACCTGGTTGATTCTATGATTCTGTGATTCTATAAGAGTGCTTAGAACATACACACAGAGAGCACTTAGGTGCTGTTCCTAAAAGACTGTAAATCCAGCTTTCTTTGATATTCTCTTATTATGGTAAACAATAAATAAAACCAATACATACAAACAACCCGTAGTGAAATAGTAAAAATGAAAGTAAACAGATATGTGGAACAGCAAGACTTATCACAGAATTAACCAGGTTGGAAAAGACCTCCAAGATCATCGACTTCAACCTATCACCTAACCCTTCTAATTAATTAACCCATGGCACTAAGTGCCTCATCCAGCCTCCTTTTAAACACCTCAAGGGACGGTGACTCCACCGCCTCCCTGGGCAGCGCATTCCAATGCCAATCACTCTCTCTGTGAAGAACTTCCTCCTAACATCCAGCCTAAATCTGCCCTGGTGCAGTTTGAGACTGTGTCCTCTTGTTTTGTCACTGGTTGCCTGGGAGAAGAGACCAATCCCACCTAGCTACAACCTCCTTTCAGATAGTTGTAAAGAGCAATAAGGTCTGCCCTGAACCTCCTTTTCTCCAAAACAACCCCAGCTCCCTCAGCCTTTCCTTGCAGGGCTGTGCTCCGGCCCCCTCACCAGCCTTGTTGCCCTTCTCTGGACATGTTTAAGCACCTCAACATCTTTCTTAAATTGAGGGGCCCAGAACTGGACACACTACTCAAGGTGTGGCCTAACCAGTGCTAAGTACAGAGGCAGAATGCTGTTGGCCTTCTTGGTCACCTGGACATGTCAAAGTCCCCCCTGGAAAAGGAGCAAAACAACAAAAAAAGCCCACTCCAAAATAAAAAAATGCAGTGAAGGCTGAAAAGTGCTGGGATCAGAGGGGGAGTCATTCATTTGTACAAATGTTTCCAGAGTCTGACTCCTGTGAATCTCTATTTCCATTATAAATATTTTTTTATTAAATTAAGTGAGGAAGTATCATTAATGTGCATGGAACAGAGGCTAAAATGACAGGTTAGGAAGGGATGCATGCTTTAGAAGTAACCAGTATTTCCAAAGCTTTCACTGTGTAAACATTCAAGTGTATTTGACTTTGGTATTCAAATAACCAAGTAAAAAGGAAAGGGATATGTGTCAATTTGTACCTAACAAACCTGGCAGAAGACTAAGCATGGCAGGATACAGTTAGTTTAAAAAATAACTAACAACCTTATGACAGATTTAAGGTTAGAATGAGGAAGTAATAATTTTGTGAAAGTAATCAAAAGGTAGGTCCAAGTTGAAAGCCAGAAGATGAAATGGGAGGTTTGAAAAAAAGTGAGCAGGAAGAAACTTCTTCTGGTAATAAAAAGAGGATTTCTAAAGAAACTGTTGATGCACCCTTAACTTCTCAGAGGCTAAGCTGCTTGTCTGTTTTCTGAGTAACACCTAAGGCATGCATGATTAGAACAAAATCACAGTTTTGCTACAGTTGGGTCTACTATAAACACTTTTAATTGGGAAATAATTACTTTCTCCTAAGAGTTTCTAGAACTGGCTCTGAATTGTGGAATAAGAGAGTACTGGCACATCGTCACTCACAGGTATCATTCTGCATGTGCTGAGTTAAAATCATTTCAATTTGGCTTGTCCCCTCAGTGCAAATATCCACCTGTGTGTTACTGTGAATAACTTTCTGAATCGTCTCTTCTTATGTGTCTAATATTGATTTAATTGTGGGGTTTGGCATTACTTAAAAGCTTGAAGTGTTTTTAATAGATAACATAGGTTGTGTCCGTTATTTGTGTCTGCACGCCCTGGAAAATCTCACTGTTCAGAATGTTTTCTTTGAGGCATATACACACACAAACCCTTGCAGACGTCAGTTCAAGCAGCGCACACAGGGAATAATGATTAACAGACTTCAGACAACGAAGAATCCAATTTAAAATCAAAAATGGCATTATAAAATCCTTTCTTATTCTTTCTAGATTTTCTGTAACAAATGAACTCGCTTTGCTATTTCTAAATATCTACTTATACTCCTATTTATAGGGATTAGTCCCCAAGATCACAAGCAAAGCGTATTGGAAAGGAAGTTGTGGAGCTCATATCCCCAGTTCTCGTCTGAATTTTTAAATAGTGATGCTCATATAGCATGAGGACAGACACTTGATAAATGATGTCTCAGCTAATGCAAGTAGTTTATTTGAGAATGTATTTGAAGTCACTAGAGAATTTCTCCTTTTAGGCTAACCACTCTGCACTGGGGTGCATTAAAGAATTATTTTGAAGCATGATTCAGACCATTGCTTCATGGGACACTGACTATTTTTAATGTGCTTGATTTACAGGAAAGAAAGAACACTAGGCATTCCTGTTGTTCCATTTTCCTGGTCATTCTGTGTCCCCTCAGGTCCACTTCTCTTCCAAAAGCATTATATAGTTTTTAATTAAAATTTCAGCTATAGTACATATTTCTTTTTCTGTCATGTATCATTTGTGGACAAGATGTATCTTAGATCACTTAAAAATGACTACCTCAGCTTGATGATAGATATTTCTTCCTATGAAATGCTTGAATTCCCTATCTCAGCCTTTTGGTGTGAGCTCATTAGATCATAAGTGGACCTTTGTGTTACATATTGGCACATAAAGCAGATGCTTGCAGAGAAAGCAGTAAATGAATATAATGTACTGAAGAGAATGATTGTGGGAGGGATGCATGATTGCTCATGACTACTCTCAGGTTTTCACCCTCTCAGCAGCACTGCCACACCTCCAACTGCCCTTTGCTCTTCCAGGGGAAGGGCTTAACTTTCCTCTTATGCTTATTTTCCTTTTCTCCTCAGCAGTGTTCATTTTTTCCCTCTAGTCGTGTTAGGAGTGGATGATGGGACACCAGCACATCAGTCACACCATTTCTGAAGCTAAGAAAGGACCTCAAGATGTTAGGATAAATTCAATGTTTGATTAATACCCAGAGCTATTAAATGGTTTTAAATGTATGGACTTTGAATTTAGGATTGATATGAGGCAGACCTAGGCTTCTGAACCAGCGATGGCTGACTTAGATTGTAGGCAATGGTCAGTATAAAATAACAATGATTGTCCCAGAGGATTCTAATTTTGGAAAATCGGAGTGAAAGGGCTCTGGACTGGCACCTAAACAAAGTGTCTTTTTGGCTGCCTAAGCTATCAGAGTTAATGGCATTGAACCTGTCTTTTGGGATAACCTCAGTAACCTCCTGTCTGGGATACAGGGAATGTTCCACAGTCTGTGTTAGTCTGTCTTCATACAACATGGAATGAAATTGCTGCTTTTCATTCATCACTGACCTTCTATTTTTATTTGAGTGTGTTGCATTTTGACATTTTGCCTTTTTATTATTTTCAACAAATATATTTTTAAGGGCATGGAGTTTTCTCATCATTATTTGTTTGCCTTATATATTTTTTTTCAAATGCTTTCTTGTTTTGCAGCCTGAAAATAAAGTCTGAAACTAAATAAAACTATCAGGAAGTTACAATTTTGCCATAAAACCCTAGCTGAACTACAGTTTTATGTTAAAAAGATGCAAATGATACAGATGGTAACATTAAAATATACTTCAGCATGATTACTTGTGTAGCCATGTAATGGTTATGGTCTGACAGGTTTTACTAAACTCTAGCTTTTTGTTAATAATACAGGATCTGCAGACTCTCTGCTCTTCCCTTGATTTTGACACAATACCTACCACTCTTTTACAGCTTTGTGGTAGAGCATGAGAGGCTTTAACGTTGTCCCAGTGCCTCTTTATCTCATTACACACTCATCATGTGCCCTGGATAATGTGTATCATGGATTTAGGAAAATAATCCAGTCCAGACATGTGAAAGTTTTCAGGACCTGATCTGATAGCATGCTGTTAAACTGAGATCTGAGAAGTTCACATGCAGTTCTGAATGTCCTACACTGCTGGAGCGGGATCACTGCAGAGTGTGGTCTGACCCCATCCCTCCCCACCCCCCGCAGCATGAAAAACCATCTGAGGGGTTTATTTACCACAGCTGCCCACGAAGGCTGGTTTAAAATCAGCAATCAGAGAACAAGCCACGGGGTTCCAACGCAGTGCTGAATTTAACAGAGGGGAGAGTATTGCTCTTGGACTAGGAAAACAATCATTCTGTTTAGCAAAAGATTTGGAGGTTTTGAAGTGTATTTATTTTCAGATAGGAAATGACAACAAGGCCTTGCAAATTTTCAGAGACAGACGGATAGATACCAGCCCAGAGTAGACAACAACCTGTGTATTTTACCGAGGACAGGACAATGTGAATTTGAGCCTGTGTAGTGTTATTTTGGCTTTGAAATTTCAGCTGCTTCAGCTGTCTCCATATCTTATATGAAGAAACATTTGTGTTCGAGCTGATGTATTTCTTCACAAACTCCTAGTTTTCGTTAAAGGTTTTTGGGAAAAAGCAGCTCTCCCTTGTGTTCAGTGACCCAGAGAAGTTGCTGTATATATGCACCTTGTCAAACAAATACGGCAATGCAGATGGCTTGGGACATGTAGGAGACTAACATAAGTGGTGAGAAACAGAAATCACCCAACACTGGATCAGAGATTTGTGAAAACTCAAACAGCATCTTTGGTTTTTAGAATGTTTCTTCACCTCTCCCCCGAAGTAACCTTGGACCTCTGAGTGAATTTATGGCCGTATTTGTTTTCTCTGTATTATTTCTGTGCAACTATTTTTTCTTCTGTAGAGGCGTGTTGCTGCTTTTTGCTTCAGCTGAGTTTTCTGTAAGAAGTATCTTGCTTTCAACATGCTATCCTACATTCACTTCTATTCAGTGGTTTGAGGTTTTGGGTTTTTTTTATATAGATTCCTCCAGTCCCTTTTGACTCATTTGGTTCATTTTCAAGGCATCCTGTTTATTTTTTCAGCTATTTGTTTTTAATATTTGTTATCTGACCTTTTCTGTCGGCTCTTTTGGGGATGTATACAGAGCTCTTCCTTTATTTGCATTTACTTTTCCTTCTCCCCTCCACAGTACTTAATGTTCACCAGCAGAACCCAAGAACAGGAAATGGGAATAAAAATCCACAAGCCCACAAAAGTCAGTAAGAAGCAAAGTTCATTTGTTGTGCAGGTGTGGAATGCTTCAAGTCACAGAGATATGCAGAGTTACAAAGACTGGTGTTTTATCCAAGAAGCTCCCTGACACAGTTCTGGGAACAGACTGCTTGTTTGAAAGCAGCATTCTCCCCTTGGTTTCTTTTTTGTGAGACAGCCATCAATAAGGCAGAAAGCAAAGCAGATTAAGGTGCTGCCTTTCCTGGGAGAATGGACTACAGGGGTTATTGTGAGTGGGAATCAAGACCACAGTGTTAACTTATCCATTTTATAGCAATGTACTTGTAGAACCTTTCTTCCTGGGAGTGATTTTACCATGGTTGTGGAGGTTAGCTCTTTGGCTAGTTTCTTTTCAACACATTCCTATTTAAGAGAAAGCTGTTGAGATCTGACAGTGTTCCTGGCTAATTGTGGGTTGGCAAAGTGATGTTCATCTGAATGGTTGCTTCCAGAAAAATAGGTATCTAGAGCTGGCAGCTGTCTTTGTCAGGATGAAGCACAAAACACAGAGATAGATTCACCACAATAATCAATGCTACAACATATTGGTCTGCCACCATTTTCTCATTTTGATTGCAAATGCCTTGGTTGTCTGTGGAGTTACTATTGTGGAACTGTACTGGTAAGCTCCATCTCATCTGACCTTACTGCTTGCACATTGTTCCAAAAAGGAACAAATAGCTAAGCTGTCAGCAAGTTTACGCTGGCTTGGACCACTTGGACAATCAGTTGATGTTGTCAAGTGCTTATATTTTGGCAGGCAGACATGCTCTTCAGGCCAGGACCTCTCATTTGAGATGTTCTTTGATATTCTGATTCGCTTCTTGCATTTCTGATTGACTCATTACAACAGTACTTCTGTGTGTGTGTTTGTTAATGAGTGCCCACATATGATATGGGGAAGTCTCTCTTTAGCCATTGCAAAAGATTCACTGTTCTGGGAGTTCTAATTTTATACCAGATCCAAAGAAACCGAAGGCGGAAATGCTGTTCACAAACAAGCTTCTTGTACCTCCAGCCTGTTCCAAATAACTTTCGTTTTCTGCCCTTTTTTGATGCTCGTTTTGATGATGTAGCTGATGATTCAGTTATGGAATACACTCATCTCCCCCAGGTTTTGGACAAATCTAGAGCAGGATTTGATGCTGAGGGCTAGATCATGGTCACATGGAAATGAAATGAAATTGTGTCAGGGGAAGTTCAGGCTGGACATTAGGAAAACATTCTTCGCTGTGAGGATAGTTGCTCACTGGAACAGGCTCCCCAGGGAATTGGTCATGGCACCAAGCCTGTCATAGTTCAAGATGTGTCTGAATGTCAGTTATATGGACTCTGTGATCCTTATGGGTACCTTGTCACTTGAGATATTTTATGTGCTGGGCATAACCACAGCACTGAATAGGAGCCTGTGGTTCCAAGGCAATACAAGGGGTGGTCTTCATAAAAGCAGTTTGGTAAGAGTACTTGCTGCGTGTGTGACAATTCTCAAGGCAGGAGACACAGAGGAAAATCAGCTCTGTTGATGCTGGCCCAAATCCACATTCCAGAGATCTCTGAAGAGAACACACCCTTTTTAAAACAAGCATGATATAAACAAAGTTTGCTTTTAAAAGACATAGCACAATGGGAGACAGTCTATCTTGGTGGCTTTTGTTGAAGATCTAGTAGAAGGGAGTTTGGAACAGTGTCTGAGTGTAGGATAACAGATTGTGTGATTTAACAGAAGTTCACAATATTACGCTTCACTTCCCCACTCCCTCCCCCCCTCCTTTTTGCTATTCCTATAGTAGAAAGTGGAGACAGAGAACAGCTAGGCCATGACTCTTTTCAACAAGATGAGGTTTTAATCTCAGCAAGAGGAAGACTCACAGCATCTTGATGACTGTGGCCTTGTCCTTTCCATATTGTTTCTTCTGATTTGCTTTGATTGTGGTAAGACTACAGGATAGGAGTAGTGAGAGATCTTTGTGTTATTTCAGCTGGAGGAAGAAAATACCGAATAAAATTATTTGGAATGTAAAGTTCTGGAAATTTGCATGGTAATCATTTAAAGTATGTGAAATACTTTTACTAGAATGGTTTTGTTTGTATTCCCTACTTCAGGTGTTTCGATATGGAAAAGCACTGTTGCATCTACTTGAATTGTAACTGAGATTTCAAGCATCATCTTCCTGGTTTCCTGCTACTGGCCCTTCTTTTTTGCTTTTATGTGATGCTGGTTACAGATGATTGTACCAGGAGCTCTGTTGTTTTACTCTTTGTCTAGGCTTTTCTGAAAATCTAATCCCCTGATTTGGGACCTTTCTCTTTCAGGTTTCAGGATGAAAAATCCTTTAGATGGAGACAGTATTTCATCTTTATTTGTACTTGTCATAGCACTTAGAAACTCAAATTAGTACTCTAACATCTTTTCCATAGCTTATACTGAAAGTTTTCAGCTCTGAAACTGAAGCATTTCTGATTTTCTGCCTTATGTCTTCTAATGAAGTTTTATTGTTTTAGAGGAAATCAGGGTTGGTTGGTTTTGTGTTTGTTTTTTGTGTTTTTTTTTGTTGTTGTTTGTTTGGGGTTTTTTTGTGTTGTTTTTGTTTTTTTTTTTAAAAGGAAACTATATTTTGGTGTAAAATGCCTTTTTTTTTTTTTTTTTTTTTGTCCCCACTGAAGAACTGTGTTATGGGAAGATCTGTGAGGAGCCGTGACCTTTCAATCTCTGCCACTGGCATCAGGCCCTCAATAAGGGAAGCCAGGAACAAATGCTTTTGGGAGGGTGGTGGTGGTGGTGTCTGTTCATCTCCTGGTTCAACCAGCCTCCAGAAGGCTGCAAGATGGGGTGCAGGAAGCAGAAGTACTTCAAAAGATGAATCTCTCTCATTTTTAGATCTCCTTAAGGAGGTTTTTGTGGCTGAGAAAAAAATGTCCCACTCTGTGTAAATCTCTGTGAACAACTTATTACTGTTAGAATCAGATTCAGTATTTTTACCTTGAAGTAAAACTTTCATTGTCTTATAAAAGCATTGCTTGCATAAAGAGCAGGGAAAGTGGCACTTTTTTTGACTGCTAGCTTTGGTTAAAATTTGCATACCATATTTCTCCTCAGTTTATGTTATGAATGCTTTCCCATCAACTTCATTTCCAGTACACAGAAGATGCTTTCTGTTCAGTTTAATTACTTACACTATTACCAAAATTATTTTCTGTTAGTTCTACATACCTTAACCTGAATGATAAAGGATGTAGTAGATTGACTAAAATTTATCCTAGTTCTGGTCTTACATCTCCAAAGACAGTGCTTAAATCTCTGGCAAACAGGTTATTGGTGATACATTTATTGTGGTTACTGGTTGGATCTTGAATTACTGGACAAATTCTTTGCTTGCATATGCTCCTTCCTACCTCTAACTTTCAGAGCATGTTTTTGTCCTTAGTATGGTGCTGATTTCAGTCTTGAGCAAATCTGTTTCTCTAGTGAACACTTCATGTCACTGAAATTTCAGATTCCTGAGGAATTGTGGCATGTGTGAGAAGTAGGTGCAGATGACTGGGAGAAAGCTCTGTGCTAAATGCTTCTTTCTGAATGTTTTTGGTTTTGCCCATTTTCTTCTCCCAGCTCTCCCTTTGGGGTCACACACAGCCCCTTGCATACAGTTAAGAATGACTGTCCACTAACACGATGAAGAGAGATCCAAGTTAAAGCATGTTCTGACAGCTTTTCTGCTTGCACCTGAGAGATTGTGTTGATTTATCCAGAACTTAAGCAGGAGTTGCAGTTAAATAATATTAATCAGTTGTCTGGAGCTGAAATGAGTTGTTGGGATTTGAGTAGAATGAAAATAACTTGCAGGGATGTTGTGAACTTTGGCCATGTGGTGTATTCTCAGAAGAAGCTTTGCACTGAGTCCTTGATCTTTGGATTGTCAGTCATCTAAACTTGAATTTGGGATGGGATGTGTTCTTAAGACAGGTGTTGTAGTTCAAACTGGACTTAATTCAAAGAATTCCTGCAGTGTATGTCTGGATGGTCACTTCTGACATGGTTGCTCACTTAACAAACTAAAACCAGGTAGCTACTTATTTGAGAGGTTATGTAAATATTTGCCAGTGATAGTGTGGACAGTATTTCTCACCTTGAGATAAACAGATGGATGGGATTGATTTTGGTTTCTCTTACAGACATCCTTCTTTGTGCCCATATGAATCCATGACAACTGGCCTAGAGCATGACTGAGCAGATGAGAGTTTGAGCAGCTGAGAATGGAAAAGTATGATGCAAGACCAAAGTGAAGAGGGAGGAATTCCTACACCTGAGCATCTGATCAGTGTTATCTTAGGGTATCTCAAAAACATAGTCAGAGGAAGAGATAACCAATGCTCAGGATGATTAGACACAGCAAAAACAAATTTCAACACAAGAAATTTGCTGTGCACTGCTTTCTCACATTGAAAAGATGGAGGTTTGTTGGCAGAATATTTTAAGATACTTGGCAGTATTAATATTCTACACTAAATGGATGAAGGTACTTGACAAACTACAGTTCATCCTGAGCATTTTTTGACAGAATATATTTTATCCATACAGGCATTTTAGCAGAATTGTCAGTGATGTCTTGTGATAGATGACTACATGAAGAGTTGTAAGAGCTTATTAAAAAAAACCCAAGGACCAGACAATGTAGTGCTGTGACAGACTGACTCTCAGTGGGTGGCTTGAATGGGACAGGGGACGGGTGATCTTCTAATGGGAGTTTAATCACGCACCTTCTAGAAATGATGGGAATCTAGAGATGATTAAAGAAGAGATGAGAAAGAAAAAGCATTTTGGAGAAATTTCCTCACAGAGAGAATGATTCATTTTGCACTGTGCCGTTAAAAGACAGCTATGGAAACTGCAGCTGTGGATATATTAAATAGGAGTCAGGCAGGTGCTTACTGGAAAAAATGTTATGGATGGAAACAAGCACCAGGAGGAGTGGGAGGAATCTGCAGAGCCAGCTTCCGGTTTTTAGTTACAGCAGGATAAATGTGTTATTCTGCATTTGCATTGCAGATACACAACAGTTCTCAGGCTGAGCAGACGCTTGGCTGCCGTGGATTTTGACGAACACGTGTCCAAGGGGCCATTCTCACCCTACACTAACATTTTTTAAAAGGAGGAGGCATATTAAATGCCAGGATGAAGGAAACAGTTTCACGATGGAAAAGGTTGAGCAATGGTGGTGTAATAGAAAGCAAAATTTGGCCCACGTTAATTTCCTCCAACAGGGCTGTTTTTTCCATTAGTACTGCTAGCACTAAGGAGTATTTCTGATGTATGACAGTATATCAAAAGTTTAGCTCAACAGAGAAGAGCATAGAATGATGAAGAGGTGTTGGGGAGAAAAGCAGGAAACAACAAAGAGGATGGCTTTGAATGTCTTAGGAAGAGGAGCTGAGAGCATTCAAAAAATTGCAGCCTGAAACTGGTGCCATCATGATGTCAAAAAGATTCTGATTGATGTTCTGCATCAAGGGACTTGCTGAGATGTGAGTCTGTACTGAAACTGAAGGAGAAGCTTCCAAGAATGCTCCTTACCCAAACCTGCTTGTTTCCCTGTGCTCTCACACTTCCTTTTGCTTCTCTGTCCTGGCCTTTTGGATTCAGATTTCATGTAATTGCAGATGTTGCTGTTGGTTTCTGTGAAGTCACTCCTATTTATGCCAGGATTTGCAGAGAAGGAAAGGTCACTAATCATAAGGAGAGACAGCATTTAAGTGTAAACCTCTAGAGTTATTCACTGAGGCTGTTAGTGCTTTCTCCCCATCGTCTCAAGTGTGAGTCCCCACCAACTCAGGGATCATGTCTGGCTGCACCTGGCTCATAATTTGAAAGCAGTTTCCAGTTTATCTCAGTGTATATTCACTACACCCCAGTTTCTCTGTGCTGTCACACTTCCCTGCTTGCACACCAACCAACATTAAGATAGCTACAAAATACAGCTGTAATAACAAGAGCCTCAAGGTAGTTTCAGAGGTCCAGGAACCAGACCCTCAGCTGGTTCAAATCAGTGCAGATCAGTTCACTGCACTGGAGGGACACCAGTTTTATCCTGGCTGAAGAGCTGTCCCTCAGTTTTCATTTTGCAAATGGCACAGGGAGAGAATTGCTGCATAGAGGTAAGGAGAAAAACATCTTACTTGCTTTTTTGGAGAGTTCAAGACTTGCTGACTCAAATGCCAACCATTACTTTGTTAGCCCCTGAATCCTGGGGATACAGTTTGCTAGGTAAAAAACACATCTGCTCTTCAGTTCAGTTTCACCTCTTGGAAAGCATGTCCAAACTACCTTCCTAAATGCCTCCATAAAATTAGGGTTTAGGTACATATGTTTCATTGTGTATTGTATGTTTCCATGGCACACTGATTTGCCAGATAAAGCAATTTTCAGCCCATTTAGTTTATCTTAACGTCTTTTAAATCCATCTCCTCTAAGCTTGAAATTCTCTCATTCAGGCATCCAGTGTTGTTGAAACCCCTATGCCAATAATTCTTAATGACGTGTGTGTCTAGCCAGAGTAATTCTCCTCATTCAATTTGCAATTTTCCAAGTCAATCCTTTCAGCATTGTGACTGTAGTCATTTATTTTGTATTCTGAGACATGCAGCTCTCACACAAAACGATCCTGACTTTATAGGCAAAATGGTGTCTTACAATGAAGGGCAACCAAACTTAAAGTGTTTTGTTGTTTGGTTTTTTTTTTTTAAACAAGGGACAGTATTATCTTTGCATGCTTGCTCTCCTGGGCTCAAAGTTAACTTACATCTATGCAGACAAGCATGTAAAATCTTCCCTTAGTACTTGACATAGAGGACAAACCCAGAGCCATTTCCCATTTGGCAGCATATTTTGTCTCTACTCTTATTCAGAGGGCTTGTTGGACTGAGGCTTGTATCTCATGCTCTTTCTCATGCTTAGGAGCTAATATCTGTAGTAACCAGTGGAAACTCTACTGTTAAAATATAGGCTCCTGGATTATGGAGTCATCTTAGTTAGGGCATCGTGATGGAAAGTAAGAGGCCCTTTCTAGTACTCAGTGGCCACTGAGCCATCTGAGATCTCAATGATGGGCTCAGGAGGAAAATTTTGCAGCTGCTATAAAGAGGACTGCAACAACATGGGTCTTTGGAAGGCGTTGAGGTGAAAAGGATTAGGTGGGGAACTGGGGGTTCTCATCAGAACAAAATAGGATGGGCACACATGTTTTTTATCTTCAGGAACCATTCTGAGTTACATGCTCATTTTGTCTTGGAAACAAGAAGCTTTTCATCCTTGCATAAGGAAGATTTATGTGAGCTCAAGAGGCTTTACTTTGGTCACTGTGAAAAAAGAATGTATAAGCCTCCCTCATTTCATTCATTTATTTTTGCCTGTTCTTCAATACCCGTTGAAGGAACAGATACATTTAAGGATGTTTATTTTAAGTTGGTACTCTGGATTGAAAAGCTTTTCCATCTGTTTCTGCCCTGCATTTTGGAGATGGCAGCATTTATCAGAATCCCAGTGCAGACTACTTATTGGCTTTGTGCCTTCAGAAATGGGCCACGTTCATCACCACTATAACTTCACTGAAAGTGGTGGAATGACGCCACGGGTAAATCTGACCATCAGCCCAAGTGCTTCCTGAAGTATCATCATCCACTCTGGGCACAATGGTTCTGCCTTTGGTTTACTCATTTAATGTAAATTTATTGAATTATATTTTCATGATTGCTGAAGATTTTTCGTTTGCTTTAAGAACCTCTTGATTCTGATTTTGCTAGTCCACAAGTGATTTAGGGAAGAGATTTCAAACATACCTTCTCAAATGGCAGCCACAGATTTGGGTACACAAATGATTAAGGCAGAAACTGGGAAGGCGCCTGCTGTCCTGACTGCAGCAAATAGCAGTTGGTTTGGCCAGTTTTCCTTTCTTTCACTTACTCCACAAAACGTAACACTTCTGCTATATTGTTACTCTCCACTCCTCTTTCCCTGATTATGTGTTGTCTAAATTCTGGTCCTAGATGCTGCTCTTAATCAGGAAGCACCTTGCCTCATTGAAGCTCCTTATGGAGCATGGTATTGACAAGAGCTGAAGAACGCTGATCTTACTTAGGATAGGCCTATCACAACTCCATGTTCAGGTTTCAGGATCAGTTCCACTTGGAAAGCGTGTTTTTCATTTCAGTCTCAGGTTGCTTTTTCTCTAATACTATTTGCTTAATGGTGTGGAGTATAGAGCTAGAAGTGACATAGGTTGTGAGGCCAGATATGAGGCTCATTTAGGGAAGGAACATTTGCATGCTTTTTTAGCTTTCTGGAAAAGAAACATTTTTGGGACAAAACCTTTCATGCTTACTTTCAGCCAAAATGTCACTTGCTTTGGAAAGTTTGAAGAAAATTGTTTAGGAACCAGTATTACTTAAGGGAAGGCTGGAAGAAAAACAAAAGTTGACTTTTTTAAAAGTAATTTTCCACCCTGCCCTATTATATGTAAGGTGTGGTCAGGAGTGAAAGAGAATTCCCCTTCAGAAGCATTTACCACAGCAAACCTACAGAGCCCACTGTTTATTCAGGACTGCCATGGAAATCCCTGTTCCAGTCATGCTGAAGATTTACATGAAATGACAAAATATTTATCTGTCACTTCTCCATGTTTCTGGTTTTTCGCTCTCCATTCCTTCCTTTTTCTGACGCTTTGACAATATTGGGAATGGGCTTGTTTCTTAAATTGTGATTTGGTACTTAGGCTCTACATGACTGATTTGGCCCCCTCAATACTATTTCTGTAAATGCTCTCAATATATTGGCTGGATAGTGAATCTTGGGTTACCATCTTGTGTTGTTTTGACCATGGGCAGCCTCTTTGATTCTGTCTGTGAACCATTGCAGTGAATAGAGAATTTCTTCTGAATAGTGCCTGTCCTGAAGAGGGTACCCAGCCTGTTCTCAACAAGAGCTGTGGGCTCGGAAAGAAAGTGAACTTAAATGATGTCATTGTCACAGCAGTGCCTGAGAGAGCTTCTCAGTGGTTGAGCATATCTGAGGCATCAAGATGGAAAAATACTTCAGAGATTTTGTAAGCAATAGGAAAAGTTCCAACTATTTAGCAAAGTTAATACTGAGCTCTTCTGACTCATAGCACTAAAAAACTGCTCCAAACAGTCTCACTGCTGAATCAATTAGCTCAGCCAGCACCCTTCTCATCAAAATAACATCTTCTCTTGCTCAATTTTAAGATCTAATTCAATAACTTTAATAACAAAAATACATGAAGATCTGTTCCCTTCTGCACCCACTCCTGCCAAAGTTTGCTAGCGTGTTTTACCTTGCCCTGCTTATGTTCCCTTCAAATTGGAGTTTGGAGCTTGTGCTAGAAATCAAAATCCTTGCAACCAGACCAAATCAGTTAAAATTTGTAGCCCTCCAGAGAAAATCTAGTCAAGGGATGTTTGGTAATGATAATTCTCAGGATCAGACAGATGCTGCTTTGGAAGGGGTTTGGTTTGTTTTATGCAGACAGGGGAGCTGAACCGAGGCCTGGCAAAACTGCCTGACTCTGCAGCTGCAGAGCTGAAACTGCATCTGAAGAGGCTGGATGAAGGTACATGGGATCTGTAACACACAGTAAGCCCTGGATCCCTACAGAATGTACTTTACAACTTTTTCTAAAAGTAGCATTGTGCCTGCAACCATCACACCCACGTGGGCTCTTTGTTTGGTTACCAGAACTGTCTGTAGGTTGCTTGAGTATGTCCTTGGTTCCAGCTGAGTTTTCTCTCTGTCATCAGTTCTGTTAGCAATTCTTTGGCATTGTAATCATTGCATCTATATTATTTTATTTTTTATGATTAATTGGTCAATTATATGAAATTAGTTCTTGCAATTAAAGCATAATTTAGAAAAAAGCATTGAGCAGAGAATGCTCATTTGTCATTAAATTACTTGTAACTCAGGCTGCTGTATGGCAAGGTGTTTCTAGCTTCTTTCTTTATTAATGGATGAAAAACACAGATTGGAAAAAAAACCCAAAGAACACCTTCATATAATGCTTGGAGTGACTCACTCATGTCCTTCAATCTTTGGAAGGAAAAGGACTTAGATTTGCAATTTACATTTTTAATAAAGAGTATTTGGGCTTTGGGAAGTTGATGCAGCTCTGAGATGAACTTTTCTAATAGGGAGTTGAAAGATCTAACTGTTATTTAAACTGTCACATAAAAAGGAATCTGAAATATGGTAACTTGAACGTTTTTTTCTATTGTGAAAATGGAAGGACAAATCAGTTATTGCCTGTGTAATTGTTTAGTTATCCATCAGATTACTGCAAACTGCATGTGTGTACTTTTCAAAGTGCTTTGGTGTAGAT
Source organism: Tricholaema leucomelas (assembly GCA_013400475.1). Classification (NCBI taxonomy): domain Eukaryota; kingdom Metazoa; phylum Chordata; class Aves; order Piciformes; family Lybiidae; genus Tricholaema lacrymosa; species Tricholaema leucomelas. Next base: position 669,054 of record WAAF01012584.1, read on the forward strand.
AGACACAGACCTTTGCTCCTGAGGAATTCAGTGATTTGCCCCGTGGGAATTGCTGGGCTTGCCGGAGCTCACTTAATGACACTGATGGGTCAATTCTCTGCCAGAGCCAACAACTCATCTTCATCATCTTCTCAACTTCACATCCACTAATGATCAGTCCTCATAATGAAGGCATTTTTCACCCTGCCAGGAGTCACAAGGAGAAAAATTGATTGACAGAGTTATCTGGATTGTAGTAATTAAATCAGGGCAGACAAATCCCTGCTCTCATTATATTTCAGATGTGTCTGAACCATGAAAAACAGAGCTGAAGCATGCTGATTTGCTTCCTACAGTTCAAAATGTAGCATAAAATGCTGTTTATGATATATAGGGTTACAATACACAAATGTGAACAAATTAGAAAAGGATAATTATCAATCACAGTCTAAATATGGGTGTTGGGTTTAAACATCTTTAGTGAAATGTGTATTTCAAATGTATGAGACAAGCTGTTAACTGTGAGACATCAACATGTTTCAGGAAATGGACCTGAAACTGCTTCCCAATGGTTCCAGGCTCATTCTGTAGTACCATGCACAGAAAAAAGTATTTGTATCAGCCAGGCAAAGGAGGTAGCAGGTAGAAACAGAAGTGCAGGAGAGTGACAAGCCACACAATACAGAGCTGGCACAGCCATAGGATTAGTACTTGCACAGCAAAACACAACTATATAGTATTTGAGCTCTCATGTATAATTATAGATGAGAATATATGCTCACACTATATATGCCTAAGAAGGATTTCAAATACTCGTGAAATCCTTTTGCTGGTGCATTGTTTGTTGTGCAGCACTTGCCTTGAAGAAAGATTTGTGTGCAGATGTTCTCTGGCCAACGCCACAATCAGAATCCAAGAGTTGCCCCTTTACTCTGTCTCAAGAATTTTTGTTTTATTAAATGGAGTAACTTTTCAGATACTGTAAAATATTTTACCCACTTTAAGCAGAGTGTGCTGCATGCACTTGTATTGACATTAACCAGATAATTAAGGTGATCTGATTTAGTTAATATTGGATATATAAGATACACATTTGGAGAGCAGCAGATCAGAGTTTAGAGCAGGAAAACTGAATAAGAGATTTTTGATTCACTGGGACAAATGCTTGGATAATATAAATTAATGTAAGTTTTCTGATCTCAGCTTAAAGCACTGAGTTACATGTATGGGATATTTGCCCTGTATAGGATAAATCTGAAGACAAACTTTAATCCAGAAATGCAGCTATGACTAGAAGAAGAGTTCAGGCAACAGCACATTATCCACAAAGTAAATTCAGAAGGAGTGAAGGCTTTGGGCATACAATACCCGTTCCCTTCACATGACTCATTTTGTGGGTTCTTCCATGGGTCCTTCCAGTTTAGCTTCATCAATGGTACAAATCCTCAGCTGGAACTGGATATTCAAATCAGCCTGGAAATCTTTTGCTTCTGGTGCTATGTGTCTTTGGGTCCGTAATACTGCTTCTGGCTTTATAGATCTCAGCAGACATTCTCAGCATCCTGAGGAAATTAATAGCTCAAAGAACAAACAGGTAAATACAGATAATTAAGGAAAGGGTTTAAATGTATTTCTCTATAATGTAATATTTTCCCAGATTCAGGTCTTTCATCACTTCTGACTTTCACACATGGCTTTTGTAACACATGGCTGTGTCTTACAAGACTTTATGTAGACACTCAGATTTAACAACAATCATGTTTTGGGTTAAAACTCCACTGCTACTTTTCACATTTTATTTTGCCAGTGCACTTTGTTTCATATTGATACAATTTATTTCTAAACCTTTCCAAGCAGAATGTTAACTGGACCAGGCACTGGACTGGGAATCAGGAGATTAGGCTAAACTCTTGGTTACTGAAACTGTGGAACATCCAATGACTACAAGAGGGCGGGAGAGTAACAATTAAATTCCCTTCTCAGCACCCTGGGGATTGAAAAAATAACTCCAAAACCTCCCTTAGCGTTTTTTCTCCACTGAGAATGATCAACCAACACAAGAGCCACATTGTAGTACTACTTAAAACCTTTCCTTGTATGCTCTGTGTTATGGTAGAACAAATCAATTCAGACTCCTTACAGTCATTGCCTTGTGATTATATAAAGTCTTGGAGCCTTTGATTGAAGAAAGGCATCTGCACCTAGGCATTCGTGCCTTCATGGTGTCCATGTATGCAGGAAAAAAAGCATCCAACAGAAAGGTGTGGAGGTAGGAGGTAACGTTGGAACCTTGGTCTAATCCTGTTTCTGATGTTGGCATTTGTGAGTTCCTACAGCATTTCTTGTCCATTTTTTTTTTTTTAATTAAATATATACAAGCATTACCTGCCTTAGAGTGTGTTGTGTGAATCTGAGACTGAGAGGGGATTAGTTGAGGCTGACCTGCCTGAGTACCCAAGTGTTCAGGTACTGGGGTTCTTCTTATGCTCCCTGTCAAAATATTCCAATCTCAGTTCAAACTGAACCAAGGGTAAGTACCTGGAAAAGCCAGTGCTACTGTGGAAGCTCTAATTTCCATCTTCAACAGGTTGAGTATCTTAGGAATGACAGCTGGCATGTCATGACAGTTTCTGTTGATGAGTCGGTCTTCTGAGAGCCTCATTAGAGTTTCCAATCACATCCAAAAGGATTCTGGGAGAGAACTGTTCTGACATAAATCTGAGAGATGTACACACTGAAATACTACAATTGACTTTGACCTGTCAGTGTCTGTATAAGGCAAATTACCAGCTCTTGGCATGTCACTTGACATGCTTCTTTACTGTACAAGGATTGTTATTAAAAACCTTTCTGCTATTTCTATCAAAAGGTTTTCAGTGGTGGAAGGTGATGCACAGTATTCTGTTTGGATGCAGCTGCTGATCACCCTTTTTAGAGATCTGCTGTAGTGTAAACTTGTAAACTGCCAAAGTTGAGACCAAATTTCACATTTCAGGACAGAAAAGGTTTGCTTATGTGGAAGTCACAGACTGTATGAACATCTGGGGCAAAACATGGGAGCCGGTCAGCAATAAAAGATGGGCACTGTGTGTCAGAAAACAGATGGTGGATTTATAGCTGGGCTGAACAGTGAAGACAGTAATTTTATTGGTGCATAAAGACTGATCCTTGGAGGTCTCATAATGCAATGATAAAGGTAATGGTTCATATTCTGTCAGTCTTGGGTTGGTCTGCATAACACCATCAGCTCAAAGCTGCACTTAGATTTGCTGCTAAATCATATGTGCAGAAATTGCATGTGAGAGAGATTCTTTGGAGGCGCTGCATTTTGCAGCAGTTGACTTTAGTGAATCCAAGGACCTGGCACATCTAAGGGGGATTATATGATGGGGACAGGAAAAGTGTGGTGAGGACTGGAACTTTGTTAAATGGAGAATATACTGACCTTAACATCCTTACAAGTCAAGCACAGATTCATCTCAAGTTGAAAACCCAGTCTGTGACCTTAGGCAAAGTTTCAGGCATGTGAATAAAGCAACCACATCCTCCCCATTATTCCCCTCAAATCTTTATCGTTGCAAGCTCTCAGATGCTCTCTTAGACTCCAAGGTGTGGTGAGCATGTGCCACTGCACAGTCCTCAGTCATCACTGGTTCTAGTGCTGTAAAGTTATGGAGATGGTACCTAAACCATCCACTCTGTGATGTCCTTTTCTCCATTTGCAGCATATGGTTCTCTGATTTAGTGTGGCAGCTGATGTACATTAGAAAAGATTTGGTTGAGGAAATGAGGTAATTTTAGAAGTTTGCTGACAGAATCAGGCTCTTTCAAGACCATTTTTGTAATCCCCTCCTGGAATCACCCAGAAGTTTGGGACAAGGATAGAAAGCAGAGAATGCCACAACTAGTCCAGGAGGTGCAGTTTTCAATGTGTGAAATTAAAAAGAGTCAAGAGGCAGCAGCATCAAATATGGATGACCAGTGTAAAATAAATGGAAGACAGTCTGAATCTGTCTGCAACAGGATTCACACCTGTACAATGACAAAACTGACTGAGCCAGAAGTGGAGAAAGTTCCTATGTTGGACTGGGGCAAATAAGAAACATCTTTGTCCAGAAATGGGGAAATGTCATTACATTATCTGGCTCAACTTCTAGACTAGAGCAGTAATGCCGCTCCAGATCCCTTATTAAGTGATGCTGCATTGCATCAGTGGAGGATAGGAAAATCTGGACTTGGGTTGCCTAGAGTTGGAAATTTGATAGATGGTTGCAAAAATTACAGCTGAAGGAGAATCAGGGAGGAGGATGAGTCAGGAGCTGATGAAGAAAGGAATTATGAGTAATGAAAGGAAAAGCAGCTTTGGATGAGGAAGTGCTGATACCATTTAAGAGATGACAGATATTTTTCAGAGCAAGAAAGTGTCCTACCACATACCATCCTGTGTCAGAGATGAGGAATGCAGTGTTGGAGGAGCTGCTTCTAAAGCTGATGAGTGTTGGTAATTCAAAGGGAGGAAAACAGGGAATAGCTGTCACTTGGCTGTAACCCCAGATACAGTTTCTAATCACACCCACCTGCTGATACGAAGGACAGCTGGATATTGGAGGTGCTGTGTAAAACAATTTGCATTTTACATTTACTTCAGTCACATGCACAACTCTTAAGCAGAAAAACAAGGCAGTTCAGCTCTGATGACATGTAGGACTGTAGAGAGCTCCAGCAGGCTGTGCAAGCCTGACCTCTTGAATTCTGAGTCAACAGACAGGGGTCTGATTAGTTTTGAAGTTAAGCCCAACCCTTTTCCTGTTCAACAAAGCTTGTAAGCAGCCACTTCCTTTTTTCAGGCTGAAGATTTGATGTGAGCATATGTCATCCTCAATCTGCCACATTTTATCCAGTCAGGAAGCAAAATCTTAACATGTGACTTTCACAAGCAGTTGTGAAAACAGGATAAGAAATCTTGCATTATAAAATTAAAGAAGAAACAGAACTTTAAAAATAATGCTATGTCAGATTCTTACAAGTCCTGTACCAAGTAAAAATGTTGAACCAACATGTTATTGTATTTAAGAATGGATAAAGTTCATCACAATCAAACAGGAAAGACAAAGACTGCCACAGTTCATCTACTGACTTGTAGGCTACTGTTGGGAATCAAATATCTTTGTTTTTTCCTCTGAATAAATTTTAATTCCATCTTTCTGATGAAAGTGTCTGTGCCAGATGTACGCACATGTGTGAGCCCAGATAAGGCTTTCAAATGGCTCAGCAGACAGCCAGAAATGGTGACCTGTCAGTGTGCAGTTTGGAAAGAAGTACAAAGGGCAGTTTGTTAAATATCTGATTTGTAACAAATCATGTGTCTAATTCCAATAAGGTGTCTGCAAAACAGTAAAGTTTGTGAGAAATAAAAAGCACAAGGAAATGTGAACGTGCCCTCCATCATTAGGACCCACAATTTGCTTATCAAGTATACAGGTAGAAAGAGGGGCGTAAGCAGTTTTCCTTTGTATGAAGACCCTTCAAATGCCTGGGTTCTGTGGCCTACTGCCTGCTTGCCACTCAGCTGATGTGCTTAGGATAGCTGAGCTTCTCTCCTTGGTAGAACCCAATTCATTCTTCTTCCTCGCTGACTTTCTCTGCTCTTCCCTGCTCAGCTCAAAAGGTCAGCTACAGCTACTTCCTTTGTCACAACAGAACTAGTGAAAGTGAAGATAATAAAGTTACTGGAAGCAATAGATTCATAAGATTTGTGTTGCAAACACTGGCACTGACTTTCCACGTGAAGCAACATTCATAAAGATCTATACTGGAGATGCTGATAGTAAGATTAGGAGTTGAAGCACATCCCATAAATGCTTCTGTATATTCTTCCAAAAGTACGAGAATAAGAAATGGGTCAGGAGAAAAAACTTCCACAATCGTAGTGTGGAATGAAATCTGGATTTTGCCACATCCATCTCCATAGTTATTGCTCCTTTGTTGCCCCCTCCTTGCCTGGATACATACAGCCTGTCTTGCTTTCTTATTTCAACATGAAGAGGAGGAGCAAGGGTCCAAAGCTGGGAGATGAAAACCAGCATGTGGCTTACTCTCAACTTCTACATTTCAGAGGGCTTTCAGAAAGGGATCTCTCATTTGATGAAGATCCTTTTTTCTATTTAGTCATAAACAGATGAATCCTATAATAGCCTCTGTTTCCTCTCCTACAGGAGGTCTGTATGATTAATAAGATCTCCCTGTAGTGAATGCCAAGCCAAACAGATGAATGCAAGGCGCATCTGCTGTAGATTAAACATTTGGAAAAAACATTTTATAAATATTTTTTTCCACAACAACATATCCATATGGCAGTTAACTAGGGTATATATTTTAAACCTTGCATGTACAGTATATAGCCATGCATGTGTATTTAATATACTTATTAAATAAGTACTTATGTTGTCACTCAACAGATAGATTTCTGATATGACTTTTAATCTATTCTAGATGTCAAATCAGGCTGTTTGAAAGGACCACATGTGCTTTATCAAGCAAAGTATGAGAAGAGACTGCTTCTGAGTGGGTGAGTTAGTAGAAAGCAAACCTTTTATTTTATTATTTCTCAAAACCAAGAATGTGTAAGATAATTACCTGGTTAACGTGAGGTAAACATAATACAACATACACTGAGTACAGTTAGAGAGATAAGGTTGTCCTGGATACAATGAAAACAGATTCTAAAGAAGGAATAAGTTAAACTAAATTGAGGTTTCTTAGCCAAATATCCTAGACTCTCAATTTTGCTTTAGTAATGCTTCAAAATACTTGTATTTCATTAAAATGAACGTTTTAGACTTCCTTATCCAACCAGAATGGGTTAAAGAACTTTACAGAAGTAAGAAAAAAAATCTTTTTTCCCTAATCCTTACTGTATAATGGTGAATTCTCTTTTTTCTTTCTGCCTCTACCTTAGAGGACTGGACTATAATTCTCAATTGATGAGAAATTAAATCTGACAATTTAGCTCAAACTAACCCAACTTCAACAAGTAAACATTATCCAGAGAAGCTATTGACATTCTCACATAAGGCACTCTTGTCTCGTAGTGTGTTGTTCTTGTAAGATGTACCAATATTATTGTAGGCTGAATTTATGATAGACTGGGCTTTTTGGTTTACTTGTCATGAAACCTAAGATTCTGATATGTGATTCAAAGAACCTAATTCCTGAAATGTTTTTTAAGAGTTTTCTTAACCTGCCTTCCAGTCCAGCAGCCAGAGAGAGCAAAAGTAATTCTTTCAAGATTCCATATGTACTTGCTTGCTGTCTTGTTAAGGATTAAGACCTGGAGTGCATGTGTGCATGGAAAACTGGGGCACCTCTCTGAAGAGAAGGGCTCTCTGAATCTCACGTTTGCTCTAGGAATGGCTAGTGCTTGTCAATTCATGTCTGTCTGGGCTCTAAGAATGTGGATTTCCAGACCTTACAGCACGATACTTAGAACCAGACATGACGTTTCCCCACGTGCTTTTACACAGATTGCAGAACAGAGGAAAATAATTGCCTAACTTTGCTTTTATCACACACCATTAGGTACTTTGCCGACTCAAACAGGAAAGACAAACAGCCTCATGTTCAAGAAACTTTTAATATTTATGTTCATTACAGCTTCAGACTTTGCTGCCTAAATGATTTGTTCTCTGATGTTTTCCATACACTTCTCTGAGCTTCTTGAGGGCATGGAGGTGGGTAGTTCCCTCACTTTTGAAACAGTGGCTTGGTGACTCATACCTCATTCTGCTTTAGAGACTCCTTTCTTCATGGCTTACTTGTCCTTCCTTTGCTTCTGATCTGCAAAGTGCTGCTTTACTATTTAAGTATTTTATTTTTAATCACAGTGCCTGTGGAGTCTTGCCACAAATCACTGCACAACATTTTCAGAAACCTCTTGGAAACAGTGGGAACCTGGCGTTATTTGATCTGGGAGATCTTAAAGTGGTCCTTTTTGCATCTGGGTTGAAAACAAAGTGCAGAATGTGAAGCCTGTCTGAACACAAGTAATTTCCAAAAGTGTCTGTGTTTAGAGTCCTGGTGCAAGCCCTCATTGTTTGTTGTGATCTTCACAGCAGATTTTTTTTAATACATGTGTCAGACCCATACCTGTAATAGACAGTTACAGAAGTTTAGAGAAAGCCACTATTACTGTGGTTTAGCAAAGGCTTGTTTAAGGCTGGTTTTGATTTGTTCTCAATGAATTAAATTTAATTTGCTACAATCTAAGTTTAAATTAATGTAATGCTATCTCACAGGCCTTTCTAGTGGTTTAACAGAACTGATTTGTTGTAGCATTACATTTAAGACTTCGTGAGTCTTAGATTCCAAAACCAAGTAACTAAGCTTTTCCTAGTGTTACCATAAGGCTGCACCACCTGTAGGTCTCCATGCTGGGGAATTTACCCAGCTGCTCAAAGCATGCTGTGCAAGCCAGAGATAACAAATGATGCAAACACCTCCATCTCCGGCTGAGTGTTCTGGGTATGAACCTCCCATGCTTGTGGGCAGAGTCCATCTGAGAAGGGCTTTGGGATAATTTCCCAGATGTTCCCACAGCATCCTGTAATAGTATGGAAAGATCGTTGTAAAGGGGGAAGGTTCCCAGAAGGTCCCTGTGGTAGCATCAATAACATTCATCACAGACATGCTGTTCCTACAAGGCAGACTTCAGCGTGCATGGGCCAGCCCATGTGCATAGCAAGTAATCCTGGGAGTTTTGCTAAGAGCCTTCCACTAGATGGGTACTGCCAGGCCTTTGCCAGTGCCTCCTACAATCTCACGCAATTGCAGGAGAACACAGGGTGCTCATTACAGCTCATTACCCCCCTCAGGGGAAAAAAATGCTTGCTTTATTTTGTACATAATTAACAGAACTGAAAAAAGGAGAGTGAGAGAGGTTGACAGACTAAATCTTTAGTTAAAATTGTAGTTACAACTCATTTTATACCAAATATTTAATCCATTACTTTTGGTTGGTTCAGAGATAAAATGGAGTGGGGAAGTTGGTTTTCTCACTGCAGCTAGCATGCTTCCTAGGAGGTGTGTGTTTACTGAGCAGTGAGGCTTTGTCTCTGATGCTGGCTCTAACCTGTGTGGGATATGGCTGCTTAACTGTGCAACGTCTTCTGCTCTCCCAGTTAGATTAAGATTGGTTTTGCTTCCTGCTGTGAGCCCTCTGGATTGTCAGAGGAACAACTGGAGGCTTTGAATGGACTTTGGTCCTGTTACATCTTTGCCAAAATGCCAAACCACAGTTACCATCTGAGATTACAGGAAAAAAACAAAACCAAAACCAAACACTTTTAACACCTTCCTTCTAGCCACAAAGAGATATTTTCTAGGAAAATGTTTTCTATTTTGCTCAAAAAGCAAATTTGTCATTGGAAATGCAAGCCTGCTTCATTAAAGACAGCAAGTGGAGCAAACCAAACTGTCCTGCTTGTAGGGCTCTTTGAAGAAAGAAAAATTATTTCCTATTGACAAAAAAACGAAGAAAACAAAAAGCCTTCATATGCTAAAATCCTGCTTTCCTGATTGTCTAGAGTTCAAACAACAGTATACAGTGTTGCTGCATTTGGCTATGGACTTTCAGCATCTCTATTTTGGCTAAGGATCCAATGCAAACAGCTTGCTGCTGTCTGTGAAGTACATTCAGTAAATAAAAACCAGTTTTGGGCTGGGAATGGGAATGACAAACTTTTGTCTCAAAATGTCACTTTAAACTCTCTATATAAGATACCCATGGTTCTCAGGCAATATGTTTTTCTGGTTTAGCTACATTTCCTGCCAGATTATTCAGCTATATACAGATCCCTTGCTTCTACAGTGTGGAAACCTGAATAATAATTTCAGCTGCAGAAAGCCCTGGTGAATTGCTGGCCTACTTTGCTCTCCCAGGGGGAAGGTGCACTTCTCTAATTCAGGAGCCATTGCTTTGGCAGATGGCTCTATTTACTCAATGAGCAGGTCAGGACAAGAGAAAAAATGGAACATAATCCAACAGTATCCAATTAAAGGTAGCTCTGTGCAACTGTACCAAAGTCATTGCTGTCAAAACCTCTAGGGAATGTGTTCATTTTTTAGCCTTGTTTCCCAAGGAAATGAGGCTGTCTGCCCGTCTACCTTTCTGTCTGTCAGCATCTGTCCTCTTCGATTAATTTATGAATCTGCTGCTTTCAAGGAAAAAGGTACAAAGAATAGAGAGTTTTCAAATGTACAAAATGCCAACAAAGTTAACAGAACTTGGCAATTGAGACAGAAGGAGACCCAAAGTGTCTCCATGCAGGGAAAAGCAGATGGAACAAGATGAAACCATTCCCAGACCTGCTGGCCTCAGCAGGCATATCCTGCCTCACCGGTTAGCCCCAGGACAGTACCTACTTCACTCATCCATCCAAACAGCTGGGGAACGTGAGAATAGACTAGGGGAACTAACTGTGGGGGGCAAGATGTTAGTATGTGGGAAGAAGTAGAGTATGGGAAGGCAGGGAAAGAAAGTAGGGTACCCAACTCATTAACCAATTGCACTTCCTAAGTGTTGTTATTCACAGAAATTGTCAGTAAAAATATCAGGTTCTGGGCTAGATTATAACTCAACAAACAGTGACTTCTCTCAAGAACCTGTCACCAAAGAATGCCACCTACCATGCTAGTGTACTCTTAGCAGTGGAGTCCCTGTAGGAGGAAGAAGCTGGCAAAACAAGTAACATTGATGTTGCTTTCAGAGAAGAACATTGCCACTGTCTCCTCACCATGACTTGAGCCCTGATCCACACACTTTTATAAGACCTGCAACAAAAATCAGTGTAAGAGTCTTTTTAGCAATAGACTTCTACAGCATGAGTACTCATCTGGGTGCAGTTAGGGAGTCGGGGTGCTATTAAATGTTATACTGACTTAAGACCAAATAACTGTACTGGGGTACTGTTCTAATAATCCCAATTTAGGTAAAGTAGTACCAGGTTTAGAGACGGAAAAATCTCTTGGGGAAAAAATATGAAAAACAACCGGGAAAATATTATGAGCTCCCCAAAAAGTTGAACCCTGACTGTGTTACATTGAACCTATGTTTTGACTGAAGCACAAAACTGGTTTTGGAATCAGATGTAAACATTAGTATTATTATGGCTTTTTTTAATGCTGAGCAAGAAAAATATAATTTGCTTCAGTTTTCCTGGAACTGAAAGAACAGTGAGAGATGGCAGAGTAGGTTCAGGTTCCAGCTGATTATTGGATTCATTAGAAACAGGCTGTCTGAAGCAAACAATATAGAGAAACCCTGGAGGAGGTAGGATGAGAGAGTTAGGTTTTTTGTTCCCTTTGTATGATTTCCCCTCCAGCAAATTGGATATTTGGAACTATTTAAAGACATTTTTCATTTTGTTGGTAAATAGGCATGCACTTGTTCTGGGATTTCAGCCCCTAACTGTTCACTTTATCCAAGGGAGAGAGGCAAAAACCTAAGTGAAGCTCAAACAATAAAACCTTAGCAATGGGTCAGGCCAGTTGTTATTACATGATTTCAGGCTTTGAAAGGTCATTTATGTTTTCCAAGCTGGATTTATTTTTTACACTTATTTGTAATATTACCTCGCTATATTTCATAATGTCAGGGAAAATGTCTGGTTTCAGGCCTAAAATGTCAGAGCAGCATTTTCAAAATCACTGAAAACTGAGCCAAATGCTTTTCAGTTGGAGTCAGTGGTAATGGTCCCATTTGCCTTAGCAGGCTTGGGCTAGTGGTGAACATTATGGAAATCCATCACTGTTACCATTTTTGTTGGCAGGCTGCACTTCTCCATTACTCCACTTCCTTCTCCTCTTCCATAGGCAAGGTTTCTAGCATAAAAAATTAAAACATGACAGCTACGAGTCCTGGATGTACTTCCTATCTTTCCTGATGACTGTAGACTAAATCATAGAACTATTTTATGCCTCAGTTTACACCTAAGCAATACATCAGATCCCCATCTCGGAGGGCTTCACAGTTCACTGACACCTGGGAATGACAAAACTGCTGCTTAAGCTGGTGCCAAGTATATATTATGGAATAAACTGTTCCTGTAGTATTGCAAAAAATAATACAGATGAAGCTGATGCAATCTAGGCATATGTCTCCATCTGTGCCTCCATGCTAGAGAGTTATTCTGGATGGTAGTGAATGCAGCCACCAAGAATTTCCCCTGAAAGGAAAATCAGGCTTTAAAAATTAGACACAGAGAATATATTGATCCATCCAAGTGGCTTTGCCATTGGCTTTATCACTATGAAGACAAAACAAGGGAACACATAATTCATAGATTTATGGAATATCAGGTTGGAAGCGACCTCAAGGATCATCTTGTCCAAGAGAAATGCAGCCAGCAGGTCAAGGGAAGTGATCCTCCCCCTTCTACTCCACACTGGTGAGAGTCCACCTGGAGTACTGTGTCCAGTTCTGGAGCCCCTATTTCAAGAGGGGTGTGGATGTGTTGGAATGTGTCCAGAGAGGGGCCGCAAGGATGATCAGAGGGCTGGAGCACCTCTGCTATGAGGAGAGACTGAGGTGACCTTATTGTGGCCTTTCAGTATGTTACCAGGGCCTACAAGAAAGCTGGGGAGGGACTTTTTAGGATGTCAGGTAGTAATAGGACTGGACGGAACAGAACAAAACTAGAAATGGGTAGATTCATCCTGGATGTTAGGAAGAAGTTCTTCACCATGACGGTGGTGAGACCCTGGAACGGCTTGCCCAGGGAGGTGTTGGAAGCCCCATCCCTAGATGTGTTTAAGGCCAGGCTGATCTAGTGTGAGGTGTCCCTGCCCATGGCAGGGGGGTTGGAACTAAATGATCCTTGTGGTCCCTTCTAAACCTGACTGATTCTATGATATAGTTTAAATGAGATGGCCTTGCACCCTGTCAAGCTGGGCCTTGAAACTGTCTGATGGAAGGAATCCACCACCTCCCTTGGGAGTTTATTCCAAAGTCTAATAGTTCAGATGGTGAAAAAAAAAATTCTGGCATCCAATCCAAATCTCCCCAATAGCAACTTATACCCATAACATGGAACAAATTCATTTGCTGTTCTAATAACTATGATTCAAAGTAAGGTTTTTCTTCATGGCTTGTCTTGCAAGTCAGCACACTAGTGAAACACATCTGTCTACTGCAGCAGTAGGTAGAGCGTGCTCAGTGCCATATTCTTAAGAACAGGTTTTTTTGACTGCTCTAGAGATATCTTATGTCTTCACTTTTAAGTCTTGCCAGTTTAAAAAACCCAACTGTTAGCACTCAGATTCTCTAATCCTCTAGGCAAGATAAAAAAATCCAACATTCCCCTATTGCTGTCTGCCCTCTCCTGTACCTAGCATTACTATCACATCAGCTTAGAATAAACTGATAAGAGAAGTGTCTAATGAATGTGTTCTCTCCACTACTTCTATATGACAAGAATGTTTCTTTTGAGTTGTATTCAATACCTTGGTTTATAAACATTATCATTCTTCCTAATAGCCTGCTTTACTATAGAGAAGAATTGCTGTGATATAAGGGTATGAGCTATATGTGGAAGTGTTTGGTAGCATAGTGCCATTAGGAATCTTTTTCTTCACCTGGATAGATGTGCAGTGCTGGCTGAAGCAGCTCATGAGCTCCCAGAGAACCTAATAAATTTGAACTCCTTCTAGAATGGTATTTCTTCCTAGTATGATACTTGCATGAACTCCTCCATCATCATAGCTGTGAGCAGGGAACAGAGTAAGGTTTTGGCCACCAGATGATGATGAGGAAGCAATGAATGAAAACCTGGTCCTAAAGTACTGATTATAGTGAAGGTAGTTGCTTAGTCACTATATATATATATGTAGTTATGCATTTGGAGAGGAAGGTAGGACTGCCTGTTCAAGGTCTCTGTTTTCACATCAGAGAGCAGGAAAACTTCTTTAAGTTACTGCATGTCTTACTTTTCTCCTGGCTTTTAAAAATAGAACTATTTAAATTGTACCATCTTTGTCCTTGCTTGGGGACATGATCTCAGAAAAAACATGAATTAGAACATGTATAGGTGACCTTAGGTTTTAAATCATTACTTCTGAAATTAATCATACCTGATATTAATACACATTTATTGACTGGAGAGGATAGAGAGTCAGAGCAGAAAGGGAGCTTGTGTCAATGGATAAGATTAACTCTAAGACTGGTTTAATTAGAGAAAAAGTATCTCTGGCTCCTCCTGTTCTGAGTTCCTAGCCATTAAAATGTTCTACAATAACAGAAAGCTATGGCCTACAAAGATTTAATATTAAACCCATTAAAATCTCTGCTCTAGTTTATATTGAGAGAAATAAATCTTGTGCTCAGGATCATGTGTGGCAGTGAGTATTCGCAGGATGTAGCTCTTGAACAATAAAGCTCAGCAATGCTATCTTTGTGATTTGGTTTTGGTGTCAGATGGTTGTAATCCCACTGAATTTTCAGAAGATCTTATGAATTTTAAAATAGTCTCTTTCAAGCCTTTATGAAAGACATGCAAGTAAGGGAGGTGGTGAAAGGCCCATCCCTGGAAGTATTTAAGGCCAGGCTAGATGAAGATCTGAGCAACTTGATCTAGTGTGAGGTGTCCCTACCCATGGCAAGGGGGTTGGAACTTGATGATCCTTGAGGTCCTTTCCAGTCCTGACAATTCTATGATTCCAACTTAATTTTCAGAGGGAAATCAAAGTCCACATTTGTGCAGCCGTCAGCCAAACACATTTGACTGTCTGATTCCTGCATCTCACTTCAGCTGACCTCCCAGAGATCACAGCCTAAGACAGGAGATCAAACAGGTATCTAGAAGTGATCTTGACTTAGGGCTATCCAGAGATGGAATTTAGTATGTTCCTCTTGATGCTAAATTTTTCTTTCAAATAACTTTTCCATAGTTATTAGTTATGTTGTCAGGGGCTTGTATATTAACTAAAAAAATTATGTGTGCATTCTGATGAAACTCACCACTGCAAAAATCAGTTCTTGGACAAATTCACAGTGGAATTAAAGCATTTTGGTGCATTCATAGTACAGACAACAAATTGGAGTTACTCAGGCCTGAGGGCCTGCAGCACCCAGACCTTTGGCAAGCTGGAAATACTTTCTAATCTGGGATGTTGTAGCTACAGTGGCCCTTCAACCATTTGGAAATACTAATATTTGCATGAATGGGCTGATGAGTATCTTACTGTCTTAGATAATGCATTGACTTTTTATGTCAGTGGGCCTCTCTTTTTTTAAATTGTTTTGGTTGTTTTCTTTATTTGTGGTTCATGTTTTCATATTTGTCAGTTAAGACCATAGAATACTGGCAGTAAACTTATTGAGAGACCAAGTGGCTCAGCTCAGTTTTTCTTAGCTGTTCCTGTGTGGCATCTAGAGAGGAAAAGGAATGGAAGATCAAATCTTGGTTTCTGTGCTATACAATAACTTTTTTCTTTCGGGGTCAGCTTCTGTTAAAAACCTGCTCCTTTATTTTGACTTTAAAAGGGGGGTAATTTCACATTCAGTGTTCTTTCCTGGCACTTAGAGAGAGATTCTGAAAGGTATAAATGGCAGGTAGACACCTAATTCCCATGGAAAGTGCCTGTAACTTCACTGTAATGTCAGTCAGATTGTGCTGGGGATGAGATTGCTCGCTGCCTGCAGAAAACACTGCTGTAATGTAGGAGTTTGTGCAGCAGGTACATGAGCCATTTCAGAGTGATTTGTGTTTTGACACTGCAGTAGGGGCTACTATTGCCAGTGATGAAGCCACCTGACACAGTTCTGACAAGGGTCAGGAGTAGATAGGTATCCTGATGTGATGCTCCCTTCTTATTCCTCTCAAGGTGAGTCCTAGAAGTGTAGGATGTCGAGACTCTTCCCCTCCCTCCCCCGCCCCCTTCCAAAGTAGGAAGGCTGAGGGAGGGTTTATACTACCTCCTTAATCCAACTGATTAGCTGGTATATCAGGCACTCCCACATTCCATGATATGGTTGTCTGCCCCCCTAAATTAGCCCAGAGATGCCTCTTCTTCTGCACATTGTCTTAACCAAGAGGTTGCTCTGCTGTCTTTGACAGCCTCTGACATCCCACTGCTCTTGGGCAGTATGAAGGTTGGAAGCACATGCTGGAGTTCATCTGTGTCTAAAGATACTGTAGAGTCAGGGTGTTTCAACATTAATTGTTCTTAAAGAGCACATAATTTTGTAGTCTTCACTGAAATCAAAATGATGAGGAGGGAGTAAGTTATCGACAACAATAATCCCTTAAGTCAAAAGCAATTTAAGAGCCCTGTCTAAAAAATGCTTGAAATGGCTCCAGTCCTTAGAAAGCCCCATGCAGCTATGTCAGTATAAATCCTCACTTGGAATTTGCTTAGGCAAGCCCTCACCCTGAAGCATATGACTGCCCAGACCAGTCACATGCATGACATTAAGGTGCCATGTGTAGGGTCTGCTACAGCCATTGCCATCTGGTGTAGGAATGACGAAGGGTGAGATGATGTTTGTTGCAGGCTGTGAGTAATGAAAAAGGACCAGGGCTCATTCATTATCCAGCCTGGTGAAATGAAATACAACCCAGTCAAGTGCACATTCCTGGGCTATTTGTGAACCTTTCCTGCTCGCCATCTCCCACCTGAAGCTGACTCACTCAGCTCCATGCCTTAGGTGGGAAGGGCTTTCATGCAGGACAGCTGTTGAGCTTTCCATCCTCTGCCCTCTGGTGGTTTCAGCAACCTGCCGAAACATGCAAGACAAGGACGGCTTTATGTTGTGCAGATGGGCAAACTATTTTTCTCTTGCTATTGTGCCAAAGCGTCATGCATAATTTCCACAATATTTATAACATTGCTAGAAATAGTCAAATTACATTTTTGAAATCATGTAGAACATGGCAAAATCAAATGAAATTAAAGTGAAAAATAGCCTTTAATTTCAGCCTGTACAATCAGACACGTCTGCATGCAAATGGATTAACATGCCAAAAACATAACTTGAGGCTAGAAGTGTAACAGCACTCAGTAAATTAACATCAATAATTATAAGCTGTAAACAGTAGCAGATATAATTAAGATTTGAGGCCCAAGGGTTGTATATGCCTGGCTGCAACTGACATCAGCAGACACTGTGATCTTGATGTTCAAGTCCCCTCCAGAGACAGGAAAGTTACAAACATTACCCTACATGGAAATGAAGTGTCAACATATCAAGAGCATTTGCACAGTTCCACTCTCTCTGTTTTAAAAACAAACAGAGCTCTTTCAAAAAGATGGAAATAAGAGTTTTGGGGCTTCCTCTGTGTGATTCCATTGTTGTGCCTGTTCTCCTGCCAGATGAAGATGTGTCAGGACATCATGTCAAAACATTGTTGTTTAAAGGGTCAAATTAAACGAGTTGTTACAGTGTCCTGCAGATGGAAAACTGTCCCAAAAGAACAGATAGAGGCTATTTCTGTGTTAAATTTGTGAGGGGAGAAAATGAGGAAGAGAGAGGGGAGGAGTAAGGGCATAGGATAGGTACACTGGTGAGCTTTTGAGCTGTGTGGAAAGAAAAAAACCAAACAGATCCTTGTGTTTGAAATAGCCTTTCAGAGCTCTGAATCACAATAATACATAATAAAATAGCCAGGATAGGGGTTTCAAGTAAGACTATTTGAGCATAGAATCATAGAATAAACCAAGTTGGAAGAGACCTCCAAGCTCATCCAGTCCAACCTATCACCCAGCCCTAGCCAGTCAACTAGACCATGGCACTAAGTGCCCCATCCAGTCTTTTCTTGAACACCTCCAGGGACGGTGACTCCACCACATTTTTCAGCATGTGAAGATTTTTAGTCCCTTTAAATGGAATATTCATGGTTTTGCAATTTTTGCATTAAAGATATTAAAGAGACCCATTGAGTACTACTCATCATTATGGGGGAAAATCCCCACCTTGTTCTTTAAGAGCTAGTACTTCAGCAAAGAAGGCAGCATCAACAGAGAACTGGTTCACATTGTGAGCTAGGGACTCTGATAATACATTTTGTGGCTACAATTTCCCTTTAGACATATAATTTTCAATAAAGTAATTGTATCACTGAAACTCCCTCTGCAGAAGTCCTTAGACAAGTTACAAAGTGCCTTCTGTTGTGTAGAATTGTCTCTTTTTCCAAAGAACAACTGCTTGTGGCATTTGTGCACTTAGAGGACTGTGATGTAAAGGGACAGGCTGCATTGGTAGGGGTGGCTATCAGAAATTACTTCCATTCCAGGTCTAGAATGGCCCAGGTATGAGATGCAGTGCAGAGAGGGGAAGTTTAAGCGTGGATAAAATGACCCTGTCCTCCTGAGACACATTGAGGTAGATCTGGTTAGTTCTGTTCTTCACAATGACATAATTAATTCCAGGAGCTGCCCCATTTGTACCACTGCAAGGTAGTATTTGCACAGAGAAACCGTATGCTGGCGCTAAGGCTAAGTGCAGCTTAACTTCACTTAAAGACATCTTGCAGTGCAGTAAAAGGTGTCCCAAGCGTCCATGGGAAAACAGAACAAACCAAAATGGAACGATTTGGAACATCATTTTATGGGGAAAAATGATGACCCTGGAAACTACAGACCAGTCAGTCTCACTTCCGTGCCTGGAAAGATCATGGAGCAGATCCTCCTGAAGGCTCTGCAAAAGCAAATGGAAAACCAGGCAGAGGTGACTGGTGGTAACCAGCAATGGCTTCACTAAGGGCAAATCATGCCTGACAAATTTGGTGGCTTTTTATGATGTAGTCACAGCTGCAATGGACAGGGGAAGGGCAACTGATGTCGTCTACCTAGACCTGAGTAAGGCATTCGACTCTGTCCCACATGACATCCTGGTCACCAAACTGGAAAAGCACAAACTGGATGGGTGGAGCACTCACTGGATAAGGAATTGGCTGGATGGTGGCATGCAGAGAGTGGTGATCAATGGCACAATGTCCACCTGGCGACCGGTGACAAGTGGTGTTCCTCAGGGGTCAGTGCTGGGACCAGTGCTCTTTAACATCTTTGTCAGTGATATGGACAGAGGAATTGAGTGCACCCTCAGCAAGTTTGCAGATGACACCAAGCTGTGTGGCACAGCTGACTTGCTGGAGGGCAGGGATGCCATCCAGAGGGACCTGGACAGGCTGGAGAGGTGGGCCCAGGCCAACCTCATGACGTTTAACAAGGCCAAGTGTAAGGTCCTGCACCTGGGTCGGTGCAATCCCAGGCACAGATACAGGCTGGGTGATGAATGGCTGAAGAGCAGCCCTGAGGAGAAGGACCTGGGGGTCTGGGTCGACGAGAAGCTCAACATGAGCCGGCAGTGTGCACATGCAGCCCAGACAGCCAACCGAGTGCTGGGCTGCATCAAGAGAAGTGTGGCCAGCAGGGCAAGGGAGGTGATTCTCCCCCTTTACTCTGCTCTCGTCAGACCCCACCTGGAGTACTGTGTGCAGTTCTGGAGCCCCCAATACAAGAAGGACATGGAACTGCTGGAGCGGGTCCAAAGGAGAGCCACGAAGATGATCAGAGGGCTGGAGCACCTCTGCTATGAGGACAGGCTGAGAGAGTTGGGGCTCTTCAGCCTGGAGAGGAGAAGGCTTCGAGGAGACCTTATAGTGGCCTTCCAGTATTTGAAGGGAGCCTACAGGAAAGCTGGGGAGGGACTATTTACAAGGTCTAGTAATGTTAGGATGAGGGGTAATGGGTTTAAGCTGGAAGAGGGGAGATTTAGACTGGATGTTAGGAGGAAGTTCTTTACAGTGAGGGTGGTGAGACACTGGCACAGGTTGCCCAGGGAGGTTGTGGATGCTTCCTCCCTGGAGGCGTTTAAGGCCAGGCTGGATGAGGCCTTGAGCAGCCTGCTCTAGTGGGAGGTGTCCCTGCCTATGGCGGGGGGTTGGAGCTGGATGATCCTTGAGGTCCCTTCCAACCTAAACCATTCTATGATTCTATGATCCTTAAGGCCAGGAAGAGTAAATCTGTTATAGCAGTTCTGTGACTGGGTCTTGGGTGATGTTATGGTGATGATTCCAATGACTTGGATGTTTGCAGCCTTTCAGTATTTGTAGGATCTGCTCCTCCACTGTCTTTGAAATGGTTCTATCAGTGTTACATCAGAGGTTGTAAATTCTTCAACTGTTACAGGAAAATGTTATCAGCACCTTTTACTACAGAGGGAACCTGTGAGATGTCAAAGCTTCTCTCACTCCAGTGAAACTTGAGTGCAGTAGCTATGTCTACTGTAGTCTGTGAGCCTGCACAGGCACTGAGAATGTGGTCCTAAGTTGCTAGCTGGGTAAGGAAGGAAAAATCCTTTGCGCATTTCAGATAGCCCAGGTGGACACATCCAGTCCTTATGGTGGAGCTGATACCAGACAGGGGACTGATGCAAACTCATAGCATGATTCTTTCTTCGCTGCACTTAATAAGTTTCTGTGGAACACCCTGAAGGTAGTGCCATGAGGCTGTAACAGCAATCTCAGAGCCTTTCCTGTAACAGTCCAGTACTTGGTGTAAACGTGATTCTATTCACACAATATAGCAGAGAATAGACAAGTCTGTTCATACACAGAAAGGAATATACATTCTCTCAAAGAAAACAGCCTTTGAAGAGTTGTCCTGTCGAGCAAAACAGAACCAAAGTTTTCCGTTCTTGGCTTGGCAAAAGAGGAAAAGCCAACTGAAGCTTAGCGAATTGCTTGCCTGTTTGTAGTGATCCTAGTGGTTTGTGGGGAGGCCACATCTTAGGAAGTTATTGCTGGTAACAAGCACAAAGAGGAGATTGGAAAAATGGTGTAACAAGTTTGTCTTGATCTTCTGTAAATATTTTTGTTTCCACTAAAAGATACAGAAATGGTCATTTCACAGTGAGAAACTGCTTGGCCAGGAAATTATTATATGAAGAATTTTTCTTCAGTGGTTGATTCTTTTATAAAAAGCAAACTCAGACCAAGGCTGCAGGCTGGCTGCATTCCCCCTCCTCCTCCTCCTTTACTCACAGTGCTCTGTCATGTTGATGGAGCTGTGTGCATGTGCTCGGTGCCCAGAGATGTGTGGAGGTGGAGGTTGGCAAGACAGCAAAGTGGCACAGTCCACAGTTGTTGCACAGCTGCAGATGTAGCAGGGCTGAGGAGCTGACTTGGTCTGGAAGCCCCAGGCTGCTTGGGGCTGCTCAGCTTTTCTCTCCCTCCAGTCTGATGTTAACATTCTCATTCTGCCCTCTTAGACTATTTATTACCTGTTTATCCATATCACCCTCTAGCTCTGCCAGGATGTCAAACGAGGTGAAGACAGCTGAAGTGTTGCTCAAGTTGCAGCACCTCTATAAATCTCTCAGAAAAGATCCAGTGCAGTTGTACAAATGTGATGTCTTTTTACTTTATTACCCAGCATGCAGTATGTGAAACCGTTTTCTCACTATGTATAAATTTACTGAGGGAGAAACCTCAGTCTTTCTCATCTCTTTGCCATCAACTGCCTTTCTGAGATCAAGAAGCATGTGGAAATTCTTCCACTGCCTAATTTCTGAATGACTGGAAAATAGGTTAAAAGTGCTACTTTGTACTGTAGCAGTTCACAAAAGTGTGTTTTGTTTGACAGGACTTAATGAAAAAATCTTTTAATCTCTGTCACTGTGAGTAGGTGGGAAGGCCAAAAAGTCTAAATGTTTTAAAGAAAAATTTTAATTAGTATGCAAATTTGACTTTCTGCATTAAAATGTCATTTACTAAGTAAATGTTGTTGCACTGGAAGTTCAGATATTTGATCATTTTCTGTCAAGGTGCCTTTGCAGATTTCCTGAATGTAATAAGAGCATTTCAAAAACAAAATGAAATTCTCCTTTTGTTGCAATGCACTGGGTGAGCTCCACCAAAGGCTGTGTGACTGGAATATCTTAACTCAGTCACCAGCTCACAGAGCTGTTTCCCCTAGTTTGCAAATTCTGCATTCAGTGCCTGCAGAAGTTGCCTGAAACAGGGGAGCCAAGAAATACACCCCTGCATGTCACAAATTTAATCATTGGAGCATACTAAGAAGGTGATCACAAAAGCTATTGTAGTCATTAAAGTCAAAGGAAATAGTTACTGAGTTATTATCAATTACCACTGAAGATTACACCAGTGATTAGCATTTACAGGATTTGGAAAGGCTTCTGCACATTTTGATAGTTAACTACTTTTGTTGTGTCAGTAAAATGCAGTCATTCCTGTCTGCTGAAGAAGACAAGAACAAGATCAGTGGTTGTAGACCCAGCTTTGCTTTGCACACAGAGAAGAATGATGTTTAATAAAAAAGTGATGGAAAAGCAACTGTGAGGTGAAAAAAAGGGGATGGGGGGTGGAATTTAATGAAGACAAGAAATTCCAAGTTTAGTTTCCTTCATTTAGTGACTGTGGGGTCAGTGCCTGCTTCAAGCTGCCACGGAATGAATGTGCTATCTCCAACTGCACCTTATATGGAGCTCATCAGGGATCAGAAGGCATTGCACATGGGAGCCGTATGTTTAGTGCTTGAAGTCACTTATTGAAAGCTGAGGTTCAATTTAAACATCCATATTTAAAGCTCTTAAGTACAAAATAAGCACAAATTCTCATGAAAGGCAAGGACAGAAGATAAAGAGCTGTCACCCAGCATGGAAGTGGTCTTGAAAAAGAAAAAAACAAATGGCTGAAGGAGGTTGCTTTTAGCAGTGCTGAAGACCCTGTTCTGCTGAATAGTCAATCTCTTCCTAACAGCTGCAATCTAAAGGTCTAACTAGGCTGATAATTGTAATGGCATGAAGGTTTATTCTGAACTGATTGCTTACTCTGCATCTGTCAAAGGCCAAGGGAGAAGGAACCTCTCCAGAGTGGAGAATAAGGGACTACTCTTTCTACCCTTATCTCTTTTTACCTTGGTGCATTTTTTTTTTTTTTTTTTTTGCCATATCCATGTAGTGGAGAACACAATTAATGTAGCCCGTGGCAGACCTTTCAGGTTATATGTATGTGTCTCTCTAATTTCATAAACTGGGCATCCCTCATGGGCATAAAATCTTAAATTAGGTATTCCTGATCTGGATAATTCCTGCAGTAAATCTAACAATTGCATCTATCTGTTGCAGCTATGGCAAAGTGTTCTCCAGTCCTCACAGTCTCATGCTAATTTGCTCACACAGTTAGTGTTGTCTTGCTGGAAGCTCCTGCAGGTTCATGAAGAGTCACTAACCTTTTGATGTTGAAGCTGCCATTCATGGCAGAGTTAGACCTGTTAGCAGGAAAACATGCCCTACTGATGCCTATGCCTCACCTTTGAATAAACACCAGACGTCAGATCCTGCCATTGTTGATTTGGTCCTTTTGATGAGCTTCAAATTTGTGTGATGAAAGAAGCTATAGTGGATTTTTCTCTTGCATAATAGATATTTTTCTGGTTAAAACCCAAACAAATTCCACTGCATATTAGCGTTTTCACTGCATTAGCAATTTTTATATCTTATTGGCAGTGTTCTAAAGCAATGAAATTCAGGATCCTCTGTTCCCCAGAGATCCTTGTAATTACAATAATGACTGCTGAAGCATGAAGAAAAATCATCTGGCAAAATGGCCAACTTGGCTTCCTCTGTCTCGTTCTCCCCCCTCTCTCTGACTTCCAAGTCCTGTTTGCTTAGTCTGCTAGACAAACACATTGTTTGCTATTTGCCAGTGCAGATGTTTGTTTAATTCAGCACCTTCTGCTTCCTTCCCCAGATTGAGGAAAGTCACACTGTTCGCTGTATTTTCTTTTCTGTTTGCAACACCTCTCCACTGTCAACTAAGGTGGAGAAAAGAGGAAGGACAATGGTTGCTTTGAAGATTATTTATTCATCTCATGAAAAGTGATTCCATGTACTAGTGTTTCTAGAACCTTAACCACCAGCTTCTGTATTCTATAAATGGCACATAACAAATCACAGAGAACATCTAACTGGATTGTCTCAGTCTGCAGAGAGGCTGTATCCAGATATTGAGTACTTTTATGTAGAGGGAACAAACTCTCTTTTCGTGAAAGAGCATGAGGATCCCAACTTGAACTAACTTCTGCTCTCATCCATCTGGGATTTGCTTAACCAATCCTGTTATGAAGAGTCATTACTGCTCAGGAGAGTGTTTGTCTGGCATTCAGGGCCAACTGCTATGCAGAGACAGACTGGCTGCAGAATGCCTGCACAAAACCTATGTGTCACTTTAGTGCTGATTTGAGGGTTTAAGGAGTGCAAAGACAGGGAACTGGCTTTTTCTGCCAGAAGACATCTTGCTTTTAGTAAGGCCTGAGAAATAATGAAGATAGGACTTTCCAGACCTGCATTTAACTCACTGGATACTATAGTGTTAAAACTCATCTGTGTTTGAAGTGAAACTCTTGCCACTGAAGCCAATGTTCCAAGAATCTCAGCAAGTTTGGTTTTATTCCCTCCCCTTTATTCCTGTCTTCTATTTTTTTTTCAATCTGTGTATGTGTGACTGGCACTCTGAACTTTCTTCTTCTT
The DNA here is from genome assembly GCA_013400475.1 of Tricholaema leucomelas. Taxonomy (NCBI): domain Eukaryota; kingdom Metazoa; phylum Chordata; class Aves; order Piciformes; family Lybiidae; genus Tricholaema lacrymosa; species Tricholaema leucomelas. Next base: position 693,577 of record WAAF01012584.1, read on the forward strand.
TGCAATTCCTTCACAAATTTTTGGCATTGTGCATCTCTCCTCTACTTCTTGCTTTATTTAGGCATCTGATTTCTCTAAAGCTCTGTGGCTTTATGTACCTTCCCTCTGCAAAAGGATGGCTTTACATACCAAGCAGCAGATCAGAAAACTTTGCTATAAGTGGATCCAGTACAAGAAAATCTGAAGAGAGAATCTTCTTCTACTTGAATAAACAATGTAGAATTGTAGAATGGTTTGAGTTGGGACCTTAAAAGTACAATTCAGTTGTTTCTGATCAGCTTGTGAATTTTCAACAAATCCATAGATAATTACATTATTCTATTTCATATATCTAACTATCAATGCAGAGCTGGGGTTTTATCTACAGGTTGTATGTACCTCTGTGTGTGTAAACAAACAAGTGCTGCAGTGGCCATCAGACCCCTTCGTTACCATCTGAATTCCTATAAATAATGAATAGGCAATGCAGGTTATTCATTACAGACTGAAAAACGATATAGAGTGACTTGTTGCTCCTTAACAGAAGCCAGGCAGAAACACCTCAAGTTTTGCAGTATGTAGCTGACATGGCCATAAGTCATCTGGGACAGTGCTCTGGTGGTTTACACTGCTTCCTGCCACCTAGCACTGCAGGATTCCTGATAGTGCTGGTATATTTATTCCTGCCGTGCTATAAACTAACACTTACTGGAAACTTCAGCAAATCTTGCTGGGAGTTTCACATTTCTATTTTACTGAAAACTTCTTCACTTTCCTAGGATGCAGTTTCAGACGTGCCAACAGAAGCAAAGACTTTGTCAGTGTTTCCAATTTTGTATATTATTTTTATTTCCTCAATAGTTTTTGTCCTGAGAAATCACTTTGGAATTAGTTCTGCCTCTGATCCAGTGGAAAAATTCATACCTGCATGACCACAGTGTGTTATACAACAAATATTCTGAATTCATGGAATTGGCTTAGCTTCATGTAGCATGTTCTATACAACTGGAATAAACTTTCTGGAAAAAAAAAACAACCAACAAACAACAAACCAACAAATTACCCAGTGTGAGAAATTCTACAGTTGTTATTAGTACTGAGAGCTTTTGGGTACAAAGAAGTGGTGCCAGAGAGACTTAGAACTGAATTTGGCTCAGCATTCTTTAGAAGAGTGAATCAGAGCCTCATATATGGCAACAATATCATTCCCTCGATTCCTTTTCTTTCTCATTCTTCTCACATCCTTCCTCTTTCTTCATTTTGTAACTGCCATGTACTGGTTAGTTTCTCAGATTTTTGTATTACAGTCCTCTAAGTATTCTTTCTTGGCCATCATATTGTATAGCAAATTAACTTAATAGCCCCTCTTTGATTTAGATCATTGCCCCAGAAAAGCAGCACTTTCTACTTTCTGTCTCATTCTCCTAAAAGATCAGAATATCTCTAACTCTGTGGTTCTTCTCTGTCTTCATTCCTAACCATATCTGCCCTTCTAGAGTCAGCAAATACAAACATCTTACATGTGATATTCTTATTTAACCCGTTCAGAATGGGAATCTTTGCAACTCCCTCAACAGTCTTGGCTAACAGATGAGGTTATTTCAGGTTTTGCAGTATTACTTTGTGAAATCTGTGGGAATTGAAGGAATGCAAGTCTTTCCATGATTTTACCTAGCTGGAAATGTAAAAGATGCCTGTTGAAAGTTATCCAAAACATAATGATGTTAGTGGGAATCTTCTCACAGACCTCAAGAGCCTATAAAACACCAGTGCAGGTGCTATGACTGATAAACAGGAAATAGCTGGGAGATGTCCCTTTTGGTCAGAAAGACTTTGTGACACAGCTAATTTCAGTTCTTAGACAACACTTGCATGCTAAAATACTTAACTCTCTGAAGCAAAATTGTTCTCTTTAATTCATGACTCCTTCCAATAAAGTGTAATAAAAAATGCCTTCAAAAAAACCACCAGCCAAATTCTTCTCTTGTTCATAACAAATCAGTGAACAAAATTCTCCTTTCACTTACATTGGTATGAGAGAGGTAACTCTGTCTGAGGTTGGTGAAGCACTACTGGGGGAGGAAATTAATTATGAGAGACAAAAGGTGGCCTGCTGATTTCAGCTCAACTGCATAAATATAAGCAAAGGCAGAATTGAGTCCTTATTATTTCCTGTCTACTGTGTTTCTCTCACTTTGTCATGGCAGCCCTGTAGATAGAAACTCTCGAGATTTCTACAGCCAACTCATCTTTCACCCATAAAGCTATACTGACTCACATAATAGATTAGACTGTCATGCTAAACCTGACAAACAACATTTAATATGTCTCAAATTGCATCTGGGCAGAGATCTCTACCATACAGATGTTTCCCATCTCTTTAGGAACAGCTTTGATGGTCAAAGCAAGAGGCTTGACTGCTCCTACCCTCTTTGGGGCTCACGAAGACACGGTGGGCTAATGGTATACCCAGTCTTTTGTCTCTGCAAGTCTTTCTGTGCATTTCAGCATTGTGCTGCTGCCATTCCAAGGGGAAATCCATTAGTGCTGCCCATCATCCTCCTCTGGAAAGACTGAAACAAAGTGAAGCTGTAGTCTGGCTTTGAAGACTTCCCTAGGTGACTGCCACTTTAGGCTGACAAAGGTCTCCTGTGTTCCTGGAAAAAATATTTAACAGTCTTTCCTGATTTTTCTTTCCCTTCTTTAATTTTTCACAGAAAACATTTTCTCTTACCTTTTGCTAGCAAAAAAACCCAGAGCTTTTAAACAATATAGGGCTGTTATTAGCTGTTCTATATGTCTTTTCCTTTTCTAACTACTATTTCAAGTTCCTCCGGGCTCCTCTCCTCTCAGATGAGCTCTCTCTAATCTACTTCCCTCACAGATTGTTCCAGATTGTGTTTGAAAGACTTGTGCATTTTGCTGGTGCTTATCTGCACATCCTTGCTTATTCTCATTGGCCTCTGTTGCCATTTTTTCCACTGGGATGGATTTCAGTTGTGTCCCCTCCAATTCTTTAACTTTTCCCAACCCTGTGCAGTCAGCTTTCTGGTGCACCATAGAACTCCAAATCGAAATTCTTCTGGGCAGTACACATTTCCTCAAATTTCCTTAAGGTGAAAAGCATTTGAGATTCTTGCACTGAGGAATATTTCAAATATAATGATAACCCTGTCTCAGATGTGCACACGTGAAGGGTTATATGCTCTCTATGAGGGGAGCAGTCAACAAGCTGAAAGCAGCACTGACGTGCTTTGTTGGTCAGTCATGTCTGTTTCTGATTGACTTATGTGGCCAACAAGCTCTTGTGCAAATGCAGTCATGTCCCTGCCTTGCCAGAATGCCAGAGGACTTCTGACCAAGTTGCTGTAGGATTTGATGATGGCCAGAATTTCTCACCACAGCAGTGAAGGGGTAAGACCTTTAGCTGCTTCTGGTGCTGGAAAAGATGGTAGCCAGCACATTACACAAATGTTGTGCTCAGTTCACGTGTTCCACTAGGTTCTAAGGATATTTTTTGATAATCTTTAAACAGTAAGATTAAACCAGTGCAGATTTTGATGCTTGATATTACTTCCAAGGAAGTCAATGACAAAAATCCAGCTGAAGCCAATGGGTACAGGAAGATCATCTGACAGAAGCCAAGATATACACAGTCAGAACTAGAGCTCTGGCCTTCTAGATCTTGATGTTTGGAAGGAGACAGCAATCACAATGTGAGCAGATGCTCTGACCTTCTTAGCCTTCCATTTCCTCTCCTTTGTTCCTATGTGCCAGAGATTCACAGAGGTTTCTTTGAAAGGCAAAGGATTTTTTCCACATCCACTTTCTGGTGTTATGCTTTGATTGTTTCTTTCACGTTGCCTTAAAAAAACAGAATAATAAAACTAGTTCTGTGAGACTACAAAGAGGAAAAAGGATTTCTCTGGAGTCTCTTTAGGATTTTGGCTAGAAGCACAGCAAATACTGTCATTATGGCTAGCAACAGAGGACACAGCATTGCTACCAGCAAGATCACCACATTTCAGCATATGTAAGATTAGGCCAGGAAGAAAACCAGCTGGGTTTGTCAGAGAAGAAACCAACTTTGGCTAAAAGAGTAAGCCATACTCCAGGCCTGCAATGGCATCCATTTAGATCCAAGATTCAAGGAGGTACTATACTGCCTTTGTTATCTTCTCCAGAGGGCTCTGCTCAGTACTACAAGAAGTCTGACAATTGCTCTTTCCCTCTCTCTCTAGCAAGATCTTTTGTCCGTCCTAATTCGAAGTGAACCAGTGCAGTTCAGGTCCTTCACATAAGCAGAAACTGTATTCTGAGTAAATAATGTGTGGGTGAGAATAGGAAGAAAGGGGGAGGGAGAGAGCAAATGAAAGAGGCAGGGTTTTGGCAGGCTTACAGAACTGCAGAAAGCTTCTTGTAAGTCTCAAGCTAAAAATGGTAGAGCTTTGCATTAAAAAAGGGCTCGAATAGGTCCTTCAAATTGGCATTTTTGGTGATTAGGTAGACAGGCTTTTTTAATTTTTAATAACTGTTAATGCTGAAACACTGTTGGAACTCTTCTATTACAAGCCTCACTTTCAAAGGGTAGTGTAGGAGGGGATCCTCTGGAGCTGCAGGCCTAGGTGCTCTGGGGAGTGTTAATTCAAGTGTTAGCATCTGTTTGGCTTTGCAGCTCTGTGCTTAGCCCACCCTAAATTCTATTTGCACACTACTATGCAATTCAGTTCTTGGCCTCAGAGTTTTGTCCAGAGAGAGTATACGTTGTGGGCTGTTAGGCACGTCCTTGACCTGGGGCATCACAGAGAGTTTTGTACTATGGTGGTCTGTGAAGCAGCAGTCAGGAACCTGCCTGTGCTGCCAAGGTGTAGAGAATGCTGCTCTCGTTCTTGTCAAAAATCACTAGATGCCTATGAGAGGAATAACTCCCTTCACAGGAATAAAATGCAGCAACATATTCTGTGTGATGTCTTCAGCAGCTGCAACCCAAACAAGAATTACACACTTTTCACTGCTCTCAGGCAAGCTGATCCCAAGATTTGAAAGGCAATGTAATGGCTTTTTGAAAGTATCAGCCTTATCTTCTCATGGAGTTACAGCAGTCAGTATTCTTTCCTGGCAAGACCTTAAGCCTTCGCATTCCAGGATTCTGGTCCATTCACTCTTAAACCATCTGCTCTTTTCAATCTGGTGCTCTTGCACTCAGGTAGATAGACATCAGCCTCTTTTGAAGTCATGTCCATTCTCAGGCATCTTCCTCTTCCCTGTACTAGCTGGATTAGGAAGCCTTTTACTGTTTGGAGGAAGAGACAGTGATGAACTTGCAGGCTAATGTCAGTATTGACAGACTGTGTGCCTTTGTCATTTGCAATCTCTTACATGATCATCCATGCCAAAACCTTACAAAACTACCCTGTCTAATCCACTCCCTTTCATCATGATGGTAAAAATGATGACAGAAACAAGAGATGGTAATTTTGGTTCATCCATGTCAATGTGTAACTTATCCCATGAAAGTGTTTTAGAGTGTGCTCGTATCTTCTTCCAACCGCCAAAACCAGGAGTGGGAGCAGGACTAGTAAACAGCATGAATCCTTTTTCCTCATGACCTTTGCATATATGTCTCTCTATACCTCCTGTATATGTGTATATACTCTGTATTTCATCTTTTTTTTCTATATGGATGTTGTGTAAGGCAGCACTGAAAGTCTTACTACAGTTGAGATAACATCCACTGCTCTGCCCTCATCTACCAAGCCTATCTTACCACAGAAGGTGGTCAGGCATAATTTCCCATTCATAAATCTATGCTGACTACCCCAAATCACATTCTTGTCCTTCGTCTGTTTGGAAATAATTTTCAGGATTATTTGCTCCATCATTTTCTCAGGGATCAAAATGAGTTCCCAAGATCTTCCTTATTGCCTTTCTTGAAAACAGGTTTTATTTTGATTTCTCCCAATCCTTGGGAATCTACCCTGATTGCCATCACTTTTTAAACGTAATCAGCAGTGTCCCAGCAATGACATCAGCCAGCACCTTCAGCTTTCATGGGTGCCTGCCATCAGACTCCCTGCTTGCTTGAAAGTTCCCTAATCCAATCCTTGTCCACCTTAGGATTTTCCAACTAGCCTTAGAGGCCTGGGATTCCTGGAGACAAATCTTATCAGTAAAGAGACAGAAGTAAATAAGGCAGGCAGTATCTTGGTATCTTGCCTGTCCTTTTTCACCACATCCCCTGCCTCAGTCCCCACATTTTCTCCAGTCATCATTTTTCAATTGAATTTATTTTCTATATAACTGATGGGTTTAGCAACATCTGGGGAAAGAGTTTGCTGTATGTAGAAAATCAAGACTTTTCTTGCAAGGTGAAAAAACACCAAACATTTTGTTTTGTCTGAAAAGTTACCAGAGAACACAAAATAATTCAATTTTTTTTGACCTTGTTTGTTTGTTTTGTGATGAAATAACAAAAAAATGTTTTAGGAAAGCAGAGTCTTTCCTAGAAAATCAATGTTATTGTCCTTTGATAAAGCCTAATGGAAAAAAAGCAGTCTGTGCTAGAGATTTGTTTGCAAGCATGTCTGGAACAGAGGTGTTTAAAATCAGTCCTTGGTTAGACAGAAAGTGTGCTATCTTTTGCAGTGCTAATTCTGTGAGCAGGATGAGTCTGTCTGAAGGTCTGCTGCTGATGTCAAGTGACTCAAAGGAAATTCTGACTTGTCTAAAGGCCTCAAAGAATATTATGGGACAGACAGACGCAGAAGAAAAAGCTACTTCAAAAGGCTGATGCTGTTTATGGTCAATATGCATGTGTTTCTTGTCAGTAGAATAGCTTATGTTCTATTTAAATTCCACATAGGAGATTTTGGCTTCCCTTGGTAATTTACAGGTTACCAAAAGTATTGAATTCTACATTATCAGCTGTGGGCCCCAGATTCCAGTCTTAAAATATTAATGTCTAGTTTCCGCATGCTGAATTGGCTGCACATGTCAGCTTCCTGTGTTGTGCTTTCCAAGTTCAGTGCTTGCCCAAAAATTACTTCTCTTGAAATGTTTTTGTTGGTGTAATGAATGGAAAAAGTTTACCAGTGTTCTCAGTCTGTAAATCCATGTTACTCTTTGTGAAGGGATAGATGGTCTTCTCTACAGGAGACGTTTATTTTCAGTCTGATTCTGATCCAAGAACATTACATAACATTTGCAGACTGTAAAGAGAGGACAAACCCAGAAGAACTGTCGCAAATATACATACATATGCACGTGTGTATATGTATAGCATGTATGTATCTGAATCTATACATGCACAACTGTGGAGAGGTGTATGAACTCAAGAGAGATCATAGAACCTTCACAGCAAGCCTATGCATGGTTGGTATGGCCACCTTGTTTACCCTGTTCCTGAAACTTTTCTAAGAGTCAGAGAGAAATCACAAAGAAGGTAGTGTGGTATTTACAGTCATCTTGATTACTATTGACTTAATTGATTTCAGTGATGACTCTGCATGGCAGCCATGTCAGTGGCTAGCAGCCACCAGGCCATTATTCTGCTACTTCTCTGAAAAAGAAGTGATTTCCTACAGATTGATTATACTGGCTAATACATGTGGCCCAGTATAGTAATGTCATGGGGTGTTACCTGGTTTAGCCTGGAGGATCAGAAGCTGTGGCTCTGGAGACTCACTCAGGTTTCCCTTTCCAGCCATGTACACAAGTGTTCAGTGTTTGCCATAGAAGAATATATCTTGGAGGAGGTTTTTTTAACAGATCAGCAATTTTCTAAGACTGAAATCTCAATTTGAATTATGGTCTCATCAAAAGGGTATAAATTTACTTCCTTAGAATACCATCAGCAGAGATTCCCTCCTACCCACTGTGGTAACTGGCTTTCATTTGCAGTGTGTCAGTGTTGGAAATTTTGTAAGACAGATGGAGACTGAGATTGCTGAGCATACATCAGCCATGGAAGGGTTAACAAAACCAAAGCCTTTTTGCTGCGTAGAACCCAGTGCGTTCTTTTGAGAGGAGGAGGGAACCAAGAATTAAATTTGATTTATTTTGCACAGGCAAACTCAAGACAATAGAATTTCCATTGTTTTCATCTGTAAAACCAATAGACAGATGAAAAAGGAATAGAGGTGAAGGGTTAGGGAACTAATATTTTTCTACCCTCTGTGACTGTCTTCAGTATTTTTTGTTATCTGCACATATTGCTTTCAGTGCAAGGGCCCTTTGAATAAACAGGATTGTGGTGTCCTAAAAGAAGTGAAATAAAAAACACAGGCAAATTTGAAAACACGATCGGATTTGTGACTTTTCAGCTAAACTGGATACACAGACTAGACTCAAATATTAATACAATAAAACATAAAGATCTAGAGAGGACCCCATGAGAATCTCTACTTTAACTACTAATCTGCTTCTGTTTAATTCCATATGGGAAGAATACTGTAATTGATGACCTTCTTGTGCAATTTTAAGAGTAAAAAATAAACTCACTGCATACTTAGCAGATATTATAGCCATGCTGGAGAGAGGGAGTGGAAAACAGGAAAACTTTTCAGACTCTGTATAGTTGGAAAGTTTAAACCCAACTTTTTCTTCAGTAAACATAAATATAGCCAACATTTTACTGCTGGAACTAATATTTTAAGCAACTTCTCATGAAAGCTTGAAGAATTGCCTTTCCCATTTGTGGCACAGAGCCTGTGGTTCCTATTCTTCAAATCAGTCAGTCAAAAGAAGGGAAAATATCTATGCATCTGCATCTGCACATCCCATTATATCCTAACCTCTGAATGTAGAAATGGCATATGAGCAGTGAAAAGCTGTAAAAGTCATTGATGAAAGCCTGCTAGGGCTTATTATGAACCCTACTTGCCTTCCTTGCTGTAGTTTTTCATTCTTTCCACATGAACAGCTTTCGGAAGGACCACATTGTACATATCCATGCTACAGTAAACTGCATATTCCCTGTTCCAAGCACGCTTTCTCATTACAGACTTTCCAACTGCCAGATAAACTTTATCGTAGGCCATCCACTTCCCTTGGAATATGGCATTTCAGGCTGTTTTCAGGGTTGCTGTTCATAATATGCTGTGACTAGATACGTGTTTCCTTATAACATGGACTAAGAAAACACACATTTAAGGCAAGTTATCCTGGGCCTCAAGCCAGTCTTTTGTATCATCTCATGGGAGGCTCTGATCTGAAAGTAATACTGGCAGTAGGGAGAACTTCTTCTGAGATGGCAATTTGCTATCTATTTGGCTACAATAGTATCAAAAGCACCTGGCAAACATGTAGAGAGCATCTACTTTGGAGCTCAGTCTGACAGCACAACTCATGACCTCAGTATGGATTGTGAGCAGGAAGTCTATGCAGTGTGTAGAGAGGCTTGGAAGGGAGGGCAAACATTTTTCACTTCATATATCATTGCTCACAGCTCACTGCTGGGATTCCACCAAGTCATCCAATGTTAAAATGTTGTGGAAAATGAAATTTCCTGGGTTATTGTTTTTGGCAGTTCTAATCACACTGGACAGTCGGCACTGGAACTAACACAAAAGCTCCTCATGTTAGAAAGAAAAATACTTATCGTTAGTAGCCTGCTCTGGTAACTAAGACAAAAAACCTAACAAACCAGCACAACAACAACAATGAAAAAACCCAAACCAAACAGAAACCCCACAAACAACACCCCCCCCCCCAAAAAAAAAGGAGAAACCAAACCAACCAAACCAAAACCTACAACTAAAGACTTTGTCCTTCCAAAACTGAAGCAGATGTTGAATATTTTCAACATCAGAACAGTCTTTGCATCTGTCTGTAAAGTAACATCTGTCTGTGTAATACTGCAACAATTATTTGCCATATCTGCTCTTTCCAATAACCTAATCCATTAGAGCCTAAGAGCAACCAAGGCAGAGAAATAATCAAGAAGCTGGAAGGGGAAGGAAAATCAGATAGGAAATATTACTTTCTCACCTTCAGTCTTACAATGATAAAATCATAGAATCAATTTGGTTACCAGAAAACCTCTACAATCATTTAGTCCAACTGAGTCCACTTTTCTGGCACACCTCTATAGGTGATGGCTCCACTACCTCCCTGGCAGCCTGTTCCAATACTTGACTATTCTTTCAGTAAAGAAATTTTCCTAATATCCAATCTAAACCTCTCCAGCACAACTTTAGGCTATTCTCTCTTGTTCTGTCACTTGATACTAGGGTGAAGAAACCAACCCCCACCTCACTCATATCTCCTTTCTGGTAGTTGTAGAGAGCAATGAAGTCTCCCCTCAGCCTCTTCCAGACTAAACAATCCCAGTTCCCTCATTTGCTCCTCACAAGACCTGTTGTCTAGAACTTCACCAGATTCATTGCCCTTCTCTGGACATGTTCCAGCAGCTCAATGTACTTCTTGTAGTGAGGGGCCCAAAACTGAACTGCAGGCACCTGTGTTTGAATAATCAGCCTCAAGACAGAGAAATGCGTCCTGCTTTGGTCTGCTTCTCTGCAGCAATGTTCAGACACAGGACTTGGACAATATGCTTAAACTCACAGACCTAAATGATGCACACAGGTTGATGAAGCATAGAGAAGTCAAACTAGGGCTCTAAATAAATAAATTTAAAGCCACCACTGTTTCCTTGATTGGTGCCTATAGATGAGAGCAGAACAATTGTCTTTATGACTGAAGGACAACTTACTCTTGTCCATGTAGAATCTTGTATTGCCCTGTTGACCCTGGTATCCAGTGCCCAGTCACTATATGCTATATGAAGGATGCCTCTGGTCCTCAGGCAGTGGTGCAGAGGAGTGTGTGTGGGTCTCAGCACACAGGTTACTCCTGTGCTGAGGAAATCCCAAACTGTAAACCCAATGACCAAGCGTTTTTCTGAACACACAAGCTGGCAGTAAACAACAAAAACATTCCGTTTGAGTGACTAGCTCTTATTACAACTCTTGAGTTATCCCTACAGTCTAAGGATGACCTTGAATTAGACCTTTTCCCCATTCCTCTGTCACACACTCTTGCAGCCTCGCACAGCCAGCCTTGATCCCAGGCAGGCCTCTGCAGTGAGCAGAGCGGTCAGGAGGCGGCAGTGCTCCCCTGCCCACGCCGCCGCCGATTGCCCCTTGCTCGGGTCACTGCCGTCCTCTTCTGCTGAGCCAGAGGCCATGTGCCCTCAACATCTGTGAGAACCTCAAGTGATTTCTCATCAGAACTTTGCAGAATGAACTTACTCCAATTGTATTTGCAACACTTAAGGGCCCTCAGCATGTCACAAGATTGCAAGTAAAAGTCTCCATGTAACATTCTGCAGTGACTCGTATTTGGCTTGTTTCAAATTGATAAATCCTCTATAAAATAAGTCTTCCAACTGAAGCCCAGAACACACTCATCCCACTACTCATTCTCTTTTTGGAGCACCCATGACCAGTATAGGCTTCACAACAAAATTAAAAACCTCAAGCTCTGATGGATCAGAGTGGTGAAGGAAAAGTTGTTTCGTGACAGACTGCTGTGGTGCTACCCACTCAGGGAGAAAGGGTCACTCAGAGGAAATGCTGGGATCATTTGGATAAGAACCAAAAACCAAAACAATATCAATAGTTTCTGTTGGAAACTACTGATGTGGAAGCTTTGAAGCTCCATCTCTAACCAGATGATTTAATATTTTCCTTGCTTTCCCATCTCAACCCATAATACTGACTTAAGGGAATGTTACTCTTCATAAGATGAGCGCTTAGGAGACATCGTTACTGATAGCCCACACAAACTGTCTGTATTACTTTCAAGGTTCAGTGTTGATTTCTTTGTAGTCTTCCAGTCTCCTAATACAGAGCTGTGAGTGGTTGGCCTCTGCTTCCACTAGCTTTAATGCTTCTAGATGTAAGCTTTAAAATAGAGATGGCCAGGAGAAGTGACTTTTTCACACAGAGGTAGCCAGTACATGGAGATAAATGTGCTAGTAAACCTAAAGGTCATAATCACCAAAAGCAGCACAGGAATTCATAAAGTCCATAAATGCACATGTAGCATTTCTTGACTTGCAGGGGTACAGTGATATCCTGAAGAACATCAGGGCACCTTGTGCTACACACTAATGTCAGACAATCCCTGCCAAAGGGCACTGATAATCTAAACAGATAATTTCAAGTTTGCTGAGAGAGAAGTGCAGCTCAGAGGGATTGCTTGCTTTCACAGGCTTCTGCTGCAAGTGCTTTAAAGATGCAAAGAATGAGAGAGTTGCTCTCCCCAACTGCCTCGGGTTACCTTGGGCATTGTGATGGCCAGAGTGGCACTGGTCTGTGCCACTTGGACCCTGACAGTCTGTGAGGCAAGGGGAGTAGAGCAGCCAGCGTGGTGGGGGCAGAGTGAGATCATAACCTGAACATTTTGCTGTCACATTCTCTATTTTCTTTCCTGTCTTTGCTCCCATGAAACAGATGGAACATTGGAAAGGTCCTACCTGGCCCCAAAGGAAGCAAAGGTGTTTTCCAAGATCTTCCCTGTCTGGGTTTGATAGAAAGATAACATAACCATGCTTTTCAGTGTGGGACAAATATGCATCTCAGTGTCTCCACTTGGGTCCACCATTTGTATATGGCCACATGCTTTCCTATGCGAGTTTAGCGTAAGTTTCTTCCACGCCCAATACAGTGCTGGTGTCACCAGATACTGTGGTAAATTCCACTGTTGCTGACTGAGCAATAAATGTTGAGCAATAAATGTTGATCAGGAGCTGGTGGTAGATAGCTAGGAGATTTGAAAAAAATATCTGCATTAAAAACATACCAGACTTTAAAAACTCATTGAATGAGAGCAGAGGAGTACTGGCTGTACAGAATGTACCTAGATTAATAGTTCAGAATTCTTTTATTCTTTTCTAAAACTTCTCTTGGTTGTTGGTTTTGGGTTTTTGGGGCTTTTCTTAAAGTAACTGCAACAATACTGCTAAAGAAATCTCTTCAAACACAAAATAATTTCTGTTGTTGTAGAATTTTTTGAATGCCAAATACCTGCTGAGTTAATCTTTGGAAGAACAAGAAAAGTTTGTTCTTTGTATATGTAGATTGTTTCAGGGTATTGTTTGATTCTGCTTTTGATAGGGGTCATGTTTCTGGGCTTAGCTGGATAGTTTGTTTGTTCCTATTCATTAAAAGGGACCCTGCAGCTATTTGGGGAGGGAGTCTGGTATTACATTATTATTGCTCCAAAAAGTATGGACAAAAATGTATTGTAAAAATTCCAAGGTTTCTGGTAGGAGTTCTCTCAGTAATAAATACTCTCAGTCTGCTGGAGTGTGGTTAATGTGCTAACATTGTGTTGGGCTAATTAGACAGATCCTTAAGGTACAGAGTTAAAGTATACAGATAATTCTGGATATAACTTATTATTACAGCAGTTTTGTGCAGTGAATAAGGAGAATATCAACTTTCAGAGTCAGCCTTTACTTTGGTCACCTCCTCTCATAGGCCTTGCTGTTCTGTCAAATAACAAAGCTTGTGACACTGCAGGGTCCTGCCTCCTTGCTGCAAGACAAAAGTACATCAATGCTGATAAAAGTTATTCATACCCTAGGGCAGGAGACAGAGGCCCTTGGATGAGATCAGCACTTCAGAGATCAAAACTTCTTATAAGATGTTCATCTAACTTGTTCTGGTTTTGTCAATGCTAAGGCTGCAAATCATCATGCAGGATTATGGTTGATGGATTTTCACTTAAAAAAAAAAGAAAAAGAAGAAGAAACATAAGAGAAATGAATTTCTTTCTCTCATTTGTAAGCTCTGCAGTTTGCCTACCGATGGACATTAACTGAAATAACTGCTTGTTCAGGGACAGCACCAGGCAGTCTTTTCCAGAATAAAGCACCAGTGCTTTTGACTCATTGTGCCCTCCCAGAGCACAGTCCCGTGGTTGTTTTTTTCTTTCCTGGAAGAAACAGTCATCAGTGGGGAATTATTCCAAGAGAGACAGTTTATGCTGGAGCTGCTAATTCATAACAAATTCTTGCCCACCTTCTGCCCACCTATGGTACTGAGGTCAATATTTTATTTTCTCTGAGAAGTTTCACTCCCTCTAGCCTTTCAGAACCTGAGGAACGTTGCCATTACTGTCACTGGCCCAAATACATTTCTAGTGGACAGCTTTAATACTCAGAGGAGAGTGCAATTTGAAATCTGTCTTTATTTGGCTTTATCTGTCTTCACTTCTAGCTCTTTCGTCATTCATAGGATTATCCCACGCTGCCAAAGATATGTTTTTCCCTTCCAGAGTCTAACTTTTCCATGAAGAAAGTCACAAGAGATTTCAGCTTTGCTGTAATGCAGAGTAATGACAGCATAATAGTATCTAACCTCCTACAAGATGCTCAGAAAACAGGGAGGCTGGCTGAGATTGTTCAGTACTGTCAGCTTCATTCCACTAGGCAGATAAAAACAACTACCTAAGAGCTCTGAACTGATCAGAATATTCATGCCTCTAATTAGAGAAATCTTTATAACCCACTTGTTTTCACTGTGTTCCAAGTCACTCTGAAGAAAATAATAAAGAAACCACAGAATCTGTTTATTTTATGTACCTGCATTATTTTCACAGACCAATGTGGTTGGTGGCACCAAATGTATATATAGCAGATACAGAGCAGTGTTTCATCACTACACTTACTACGTGGAACTTTTTGCACGGGGATAACAACATCTTGCTACCACAACGCCACGGAGAAGTGAATGAAGCAAAGCTGGTACAACTGGGTCAAATAAATCCTTTCTACTGAGTAATGTCTGTGTTTCAGGTAGATAAATCTTGACCTTAATGGCATTTGGAATTTTAAAATAAAACCACGTGGCTTCCATATGTTTCTGAATGTGTTCCTTTCATGGTTCTGACCCACATGGCTGATTCTCCCCTCTTCCCCACTCTGTATAACTTTGCACAGAGTGGAAACTGAAGTCATTCTGAAGCAAAGGACAAAGATAGCATAGCACTTGTCTCAGTTTTTCAAATAAAACTGGAAAAAAGGGCCATATGGTCAAAACTACAAAGTCTCTTCTTGAAATACCTAACTTTTGAGGTCTTTCTTCAAATTCTCAAGATTTTGGTATTTTTTCTGTTTTCAGTTTTCTTCTCACTGATTTTTGTCCCTAAACAAATCAGATCCAAAATTTGTCTAATAGCAAAATAAAAAGAAACCTTTTTCAATTCATAGACTTTGAAGTTAGCAGAAAGGAGAAAAGTAAAAATGAAAGCGTTTAAAGCAAACCCAGAACTGTTCAAAAGGAAGAAAAAAAATCTTTTTTTTTTTGGTTTGTTTTAACTATTGTCATCAGAATCCTGCCCTCTCTTTCCTTCCCCCTTGTATCTACAATAAAAAACAGACTTCAGAGATTAAAGCCTCAACCTTGCAGTCTTGACACCTGTCAGTGCCTTCCAGGGTTAGGTAAGATTTTAATACCAGACATAAAGTTAGCATATTAAGAATTATCATTACCAACCCTTCGCATAACTCATGTTTCATTAGTGAGCACTGCTCAACATTCCTTTGGAAAGTCACTGACAGCACCACATTTGTAACTTCAAAGGACCATGCTTGTAATTCCAAGGATCATATTTCCCTTCGACAGCCTATGAGCAAACTGCACCAAGGCCATCAGTCTGACCAATGCTAAAAGCCACTCCACTTTCCACTGAGTCTGGATGTTTTGACAAATATCTTCCACTTAAATTATTAAATAAAGATCTCTTTACTGTCTATGACCAACTCTGAACAATAGCATCTACTCATGAAGGCAGTTAACCACTGCCGTAACCTCTCCCTCAAAGTTGTTGCTGCAAGACCACATCTCTCCTGAAAGCAGAATTTAAGCAGCACTTGCTTCAGGAAGCACTTAGTGAAGTGCTATTAGCCAGACTTAGGCATTGTGTCCCTTTTTTCCACCAACAGAAGGAGACAGTGGCCTTCCAAGCAACGTTCAGACGCTGGGCAGGATGTGAGCCATTGGTTTGTGCCACCTGAGCAAACAGCATGCTGTCTGTTTAAGAGTGAAGTCTATAAGAGAATTATGTCCTAAGAATAACAAACTAGCAGAAGTTAGAAATCAAACAAATTCTGGTAACAGAACGGACTTAAAATGGCAAGCTAGTTATAAGGAAGCAAATGTTGGTAATTATGTATAGTTACATACTTACATATCTAGCAAAAATGTGAAAAACACACCCGCCCCTGGCACTGTCCCTTCCTGTTCATTGTCTATACAAAATTAGGTCTGCTTCAAGAGGATTTCCTGGCCGTTGCAGAGCCGAAATCCTCCTTGCCGTTCTGAGTGTCTGCTGAAAAGAAGCAGAGCTGCAGAGGTGAGAATCGCTTCTTGGATCAAGCTGACTGCAGCCCACGTTTTTTGCTGTTCTTAACCTTCCTGGTTGGCTTTTTTGTTACTGTTGTGTTTCTGTTCAGAGAAGGACAGACAGACTAGTCCAAAGCACACATAGTGCTGCACTGGCAGGTTTATGCCCATGAAGGGTAAGCAATTTCCTGTTGATTTTCTTTCCTTCCTATATATCTACAAGTGCCAGGGTTAAGAATGAACAATACAGGAAATGCCTGGACACATGCAAATCAACGACTTTGCCACTTACAACCCACTGCTGTTTGTCTTGGTACACTTGGTAGATGTGGGCTGCTGAAATCAGTGTGCCAGAAATGAGGCCAAAGGGTTTGCATCAGGAAATGGAGAACTATTTCTCTAGTCTTTGTATATTTTTTTGTCCTTTCCTGCCTTTTCCCTAGGCATGACACCCTATGACTTGTCTCTCAGTCTCTTTTATTTTCTTCCCCCCCGNGTTAATACCAGTTCTCTTCTGTCTGTCCCTTTTCATGTTTCACCAGTGTCATCTCAGACTCTTGTTGGATGCAGCCCTGTCACAATGAGAAAGACCATGCTCCTAGCCTTGTGAAACTGTCCCAGTATGACATGATGAAGGATAAGAAGTGTCCCCTGTTGCATTCTCTGTGAGGAAGTGGCTCCATATTTATAATTGAAGTTACCTCTGCCTTGAGGAGAGGGTTGGGCTAAAGGACTTCCAGATGCTACTTCAAACACAATTATTTTTAACTGAGGAATTCCTGAGTGAAAGTTCTTTCTGTGGATCAATGAATTTTACTTTGTGCAAGTGAGGTCTCTGTACATTGAATTCATATATTGTGGTAATTATCCATTTCAGACACCATTTGTAGAGAACACTTCATGCCATTCCTTCTCTTCCAAATGTCCACAGGAAAACTCCCAAAATATAGTCCTACTGAAATAAGGAGAATAAGATCAGACAGTTTGTTCTGTTCAGATGACTGAGGGCCCATGGGGTTGATCTTGCAGAATTCCCCATGTCCTACTTACTAATTCCTCAAATTTCTTAGGAAACAGGATTTCACAGAACAAATAAGAAGGCCTTAGTCAGGTCTGATAGCAGAAACACCTTCTGGAAAATGGTGAGAAGCAGACATAAGAACAGACATTTTCTGTTCTATGGCATCTCTCTGTTTTGCATTCCATGCCTATTTCTTGCTATTAATGACATTGACACCCAAGTGTCTCCCACAGGCATCCAAATTAGAGAATATCTGTCTTCCTTCCATCTTTTAATGAGCTGTAGTTTCTAAGTGGTGGAGGTGTGGGTCAACACTGAGTAGGGGACACAGTCTTTGAAGGGGGGATGATACGAGGTACATTTCTCTCCTTGCTATTTGCTGGTAGCTAATTCTACTGCCAAGTCAGCTTCCTTCTTGTTCATTTTGAACCTTACCTGAGACATTTGGCAGCCCCTGTGCCCTCTCGGCAGTCTGTATGTTCTGGAGGACTCTGGAGTTCTCGTGGGGGCCAAACAGAGACTTTATGGTATCTGTTGTCACATCCAAATCTCCAATTTCTGGGAGACTGGGCTGTGCAGAACAACTATGGATTCAGAAACGAGAACTGTAGGTTATTTTTGAGTGTGTCCCATGCTTAAATATGATTTTTTTGATTAGTTTGCCTTATTGCTGGCACACCCCCCTTCATTTTGCCTATAGCTAAATCGTGTGAATTGGTACCTTTTGCCAAGTCACACATTACCAAGATACCCAAATTCTCCCGTTTACCTTGCTCTGCAATTCACATCATGCTGTTCTCTGCATGGGATGCAGAGATTTTGATCCATGCCACATGCTGCACATCTTCCCAATGAAGCAAAAAGCCTCCCTTGCTGGCTGGTACCCTGCTGACATCCCATTTCTGCTAATTAGGACCCTGAGTAGTTAGCACAAAATATAAATGTGGCAGGATTCCAAGCTGCAAAAAGAAGAGAAAGTCGGGGGAAAAAAATAGTTGGACAGCTAAGGCAATATGTAAATGTATTTAAAATAGATGATTCTAACTGCAGTGAACAGATGATTTTTATTTTTTTTTATTCCAACTGGATGGCTTTAATCAAAAATGATAGTTCATACATCTGCTCTTTGAAGATAAGCCTGCAGTTACACAAAACACTTAAAGAAAGAAGCTGTGGTGTGCTGATGAGACCTCAAAAATTCTAACCCATGACTAGGAAGATTATAGTCTGGTTACTTCAGCAAGTTGCTAATTCTGAAATATTAGACTGAGTTATTTGTCCTGTCTGAGGCACGAAAGAGATGCCTCTAGACTGTGCAGAAGCAATTAAGACATTTTAGAAATCATTAGTGAACTTTCTTGATTGAACAGGCATTTCCCCTCCAGCCTCTCGCTGACTTTTCTACAATTGTTTGACCTAGAAAGGCAGCTCTCCATCATCCTGGCATTTATTTTATAATGTAAAGCGAAGATTATAAATTAAAGCAAGTCTGCTTCTGGGAACGTGGGACTTCCCTGGAAAAGCAAGATGAAATTTAAGTTGGAATCAGGGACTCCACCTTCATAACTGTCATAAAATTGAATGGATAGCTGTCTGATATCATCACAGGAAAAAAAGATTTTCAGAATCCAAAGCCAGAGAATATTAAGTTAAGGAGAAAGAATAGTCACCTACCAAAGCCTGTGAGTAAGCGTAACAGCTACTCACAATAGGTAGTGGTACCAGTATAGAATCATAGAATCATAGAATGG
>WAAF01012585.1:0-78173 GCA_013400475.1 Tricholaema leucomelas
TGATTCTCACGATTGCATCAGAACGCAACTAAACATTAATTTGGGCAGCAGTACTTCCGCTTTGTGTTGCTTGTTCTTCTGCTATATCAAACATAACCAGGCTCTGCTGCTCCTGAAAATGCACTTTAAAATGTATTTCTTTGAAGATTGCCTTAGAGATCACTTTTGTATAAATCACTGACTTCTTAGAACATCTAGATGTTAATTCACAGCGGGGAAGTTGATGGATAAGTCTAATCTCACCGTCTGATACGTAACTCGATCATGGAAGATGAAACCTTGTTTTGTCTTCAGTAAAAAGGGAAACAAGGTTTTATTTTGCAGTTACTCTGAAGTGTTGTCAGGAAGGATCCATCCAATAACAGCAACAAGTTCTGCTTTGAGTCAGGAAAGTGATGTGGTTTCTTGCTGATTTCAACCAACACCAACATTTAGTCCAGAAAACATAAACCCAAAATATTACTGTAGGGCTGCAGCTCCATTCTTTTGGTTTGGTTTGCTTATGCAAACATTGGGGCTTAGAACAAAGGCTTAAAAATATCTTTTAAAACTATGCATCTGCCAGAACCAAAACATTACTAATTACTGCTGTTTTGAAGTCTGATTTGGGTTTGTGGTGTATTTCTTCCAGGAAATAGAGTGCCCATTATTACCAACTCAAGTAATGATGCAATGGAAAAGAAATGGATGAGGAAGCTTTAAAAGTTGTACCAATATGACAGTTCAATATTTCTTGATCTCCTGTTTCTGTTGTAATCTGTTTCACCACATAAAAGTGGTAAGACTGGGGAGGGGATATTTACAAGGCCTTGTAATGACAGGATGAAGTGTAATGGGTTTAAACTGGCAGAGGGCAGATTCAAACTAGATGTTAGGAAGAAGTTGTTTACGGTGAGGGTGGTGAGACACTGGAATTGGTTTTCCAGGAAGATTGGGGCTGCTCCCTCACTAGAGGTGTTCAAGGCCAGGTTGGATGAGACCTTGAGCAACCTGTTCTAGTGGGAGGTGTCCCTGCCTATGGTGGAGGGTTGGAACTGGATGATCTTTGAGGTCCCTTCCAACCTAAGCCATTCTATCATCTGACAACTGCAACACCTCACTTTGAAAGGACAAACAGATGATATTTAAACCATGAGGAATAAAAGTCACATTCAGCACAGGATGCCATAACAGTATCAGGCAACATTAAGACCATCTGACAGGTTGGTTCAGAGCAAAGCAAATGTATGGGTACAAGATGCAGTTCCCTTGGATCAGCTGCATTTGCATGGCTCTGATCCTGGCTTAACATCTATCCAAACAATGCCTTGTGGCTAAGACAAGCACATTTCTGACCTAATATTTCAACACAACCAAGATAAAGTACAAGGAAGTAGCAAAGTGGCTACCAGCCATTTTACTGGAAAACTCAAGGCATTTGCTGTTCACTACCTGAATTAGAAACACATGCATACAACTTCATGGTTTAGTTCTTCCTCTGTCTTATTTCTACAATTCTTCCTCTAAATTTCAGTCCAATATTGTAACTCAACTCTTCTACACAGTCACTTGTTTCCAGATTGCTAATTTTCTGTCAAGCACTGTTCCTCTTCATCCTTCACTACTTATATCAGTTCCTCCAGAAGCACTACTGCACTTTACTTCCATTAGCCATTGGAAATAATTCCGCTGCAAGCAGCAGCTGTATTTCTGCACGTTACATTCTCAGCACTACTTCCTTCTCCAACAGCTGAGCAGACCTTTCACACCCACTGTGCAAATCTCCCAATGCACAGGTCTTAGATGTGCTGCTCTTTTCAGAATAGAACAGAATCAACCAGGTTGGAAGAGACCTCCAAGATTATCCAGTCCAACCTAGCACCCAGCCCTATCCAGTCAACCAGACCATGGCACTAAGTGCCTCATCCAGGCTTTCGTTGAACACCTCCAGGGACGGTGACTCCACCACCTCCCTGGGCAGCCCATTCCAATGCCAATCACTCTCTCTACCAACAACTTCCTCCTAACATCCAGCCTAGACTTTCCCTGGCACAACTTGAGACTGTGTCCCCTTCTTCTGTTGCTGCTTGCCTGGGAGAAGAGACCAACCCCACCTGGCTACAGCCTCCCTTCAGGTAGCTGTAGACAGCAATGAGGTCTGCTCTGAGCCTCCTCTTCTGCAGGCTGCACACCCCCAGCTCCCTCAGCCTCTCCTCATAGGGTTTGTGTTCCAGGCCCCTCCCCAGCCTTGTTGCCCTTCTCTGGACACCTTCCAGCACCTCAACATCTCTCCTGAATTGAGGAGCCCAGAACTGGACACAGTACTCAAGGTGTGGCCTGACCAGTGCTGAGGAAAGGGGAAGAAGAACCTCCCTTGTCCTACTGGCCACACTGTTCCTGATCCAGCCCAGGATGCCACTGGCTCTCTTGGCCACCTGGGCACACTGCTGCCTCATCTTCAGCCTACTATCCACCAGTACCCCCAGAGCTGCACCAGTCCTCAAGCTTAAACCATGGGAGAGCAACAGCCAGGACACATTCTCTTCTGTCCCCATTGTTTCAGCTGTGCTTTATTTACCAAGTTCTTCAACAATTCATGCTCCAGCTCATGCAGGAATTAAAATCCAAAGTTGCAGTCTGGCCTTCAGAGAAAAACATTTGTTTCTCTCTTACTGCAGTGTACCCAACATATGTTAGCCATCTAGTGAAACCATGTGAATCTTTTCTGACACTGGTATTTAATACACATGGCATCACTGAGTATCTGTTGGAGAAATAAATGGGATTTCAATCTCGGTCTTTCTCACTCCATTACCTGCCTTCTCTCCTCCTCTTTCCTGAAGCTGAACTGATTTTTCTATCCCTGTTCCTTTCATCCTATAATGAAAGCTAAACCAGAAATATTTTCAACTCAGTTCCCTGAATGCAAGATGATTTAATGATGCAGTTCTTTCCAGTACATTTCCGAGACCTATGGACTCGAGGCATACCGTACTGCCTACTACCGAGGGGTGAGGGGGCAATGATACAGAACAGAGCTGGGCCAGGACTGCAACACAGCACAAAGGCAGTACTGTCACATTAGCCCTTTCAGAATGCACTATACCTCAGCTACCTTAGATTTCCCCTCAAGCACTGCATCTTCTATCTACATTCCTCCATCCCTAGTACCTCTGTACGCATTCTGACGCTGCTAGGGGACATGTAAGAACTGTTATTCTCACATGGCAACACACCACCACGGTTTTAATTAGAAGAGTCTTTCCTGACTCTCAAAGGGCAGGCATGGTTACAATTAGATCAAACTAAAAACTAACACAGCATCAATCATAATAACATTAACAACAACAAAAACCCAAACCAACCTTCCAACAGATGGCACAAGCCAATTGATAGCAACACCTGTAAGGCATGACCAATTCACTGAAAGCACAACACAGGTTATTAGCTCCTTTCAGCAAGAACTAAGTGAATGCAAAGGACAAAAGACAGCAAGCCTGAAAGGCATCGGTCTTAAAAGAGATCTTGCTGATCACCAGAGGATGGGGTTACAACAGCACGCGGTAAAACAAAGCCTTGCTTCAAAGCATGTTCAGCGTAGAGTCCTGCAGCCCTGCTTGTTTAGTCACCGTCTCATTAGCAGCGAGCGCTAAGCATCACCTGCAACCTCTGACTTCAGAAAACACTGAAAACTGTGCTTTGGTGTTCAGTGGATTAAGAACAGTAAAAGCAATAACAAATAACTAACTAAATTATTTTTCTTCTGGAGTTTTCACACCATTTGTTGAAAAAAAAGGAGACATGGGTTGCCACCCAAATCACCTTAGTGTCATCAAGATAAATACTTACTCCTAATGCTCTCCACCACCCATTTAGCACAAGGGAATAATGTTGACAGCCTAAGCATGGTTCCAGATTTTGCAAAAACTTAAACAGGTAAAAAGGGGAAAAAAAAAATCATCACTCACAACAGAAGATTTGGCTACTACAGTTTACATAAATTGTCTACTCATAGCACAAATTTTCTCCATCAGTGAAAATGAGTAATTAGAAAAATCTATATTAGCCATCATCATATCCTACATGAACAGCTGATTTTCTCCATCTCCATGTTTTCTGTCTGTGGCAGAAGCAATGCCTTTTGGAAGCAGATGTGCAGGTGAATAAGAAAGAAGGCAGGTAGACACTAAACTGATCAATGATACGCAAAGTGAGTACAGTTCGGAAGGTGTGGTGGTTTGGGTGTTCCCTGCCCCCCCCCCACTTTGGAAATCACCCAGACTAGACTCAGCCAGCTCTGGAAATATGAATGAAGCTTATATTTACAGCTGGCACAATGTACAAGCAGATATTTACAGTAGATACAGTTATAGACAGAGATAGACAAGGTAAAAGGTAATACAGAAACACAACTCCCCTCCCAGAAACCTGAGTGCCCAGGAGGGGCTCTCAACCACCCCCTCACCTTCCCCCTACCCCTCTCAACCTTCCCCCAGTCCCAAGGAAGAATGAAGGTTCAGCCAGGAGGGTTAAGAAGCAAGGTGAATCAGCCAAAGCAAATGGAGGGGGAGGTTAGAGAGTAAGATGGAGTTCAGCCAGCAGCCAAGAGCTCCCCAGCAGGCAAAGAGCCGAGAGCAAAGCCCAGAGCGAAGTGACTTTATATTTTCGTTTTCTTTTTACACATCTCAGCAAGACCATGAGGGAAGTAGACATCACCACTGTTTTCATTTCACAGCCTATGAGCTAGTCCTTCTCACCAAAACATTCTAGCTAGGCTCAAACTAGCACAGAAGGGTGCAAAATTGCACACAGGCTAGAAAATATTCCCACATGAAGAGTCTGGAGGGAGCTCAGTTTTATATGCTGCAGTTATCTCAAAGCAGATAGTTTAGTTTGGAAAATAGAGGTCACCTAATACTATTATTTTTCATGTATGACATTATACACTGGCTGTTCTTGCACAGCTCAGCCTAAGAATCAAGTCTTAAATGTTGATTTGGACCAAAACATTGAAAGTGCTAATTGAACTGGCAAAGATACAATGCTGGCAATTAAAAGATGTCTCCATTTGGTTAGCAGCCAGATCCATAGATGGGATAGAGTTGCAGATGCCAGCTCACAATCTGAGCCAATTCAACTCTGAAACACAGTATTACAGTTCTTTCTTACACACTGGAAAGGACTACAGTGATCTTCACATGGCAACGCAGCCATTGACCTCAGAGTGGCTTTCAAATGAGGAGTTTTGTTCTCTTCTCAACATCAGATTCAGCCACAATTTAAACACTGAAATACCCAGATTCAGTTTTCAATAGACCCATCCTTCAGGTATGATGCACATCTTCCTAGGGATGTGCAATATCCAGGTACTTACAGAACACACTTTACACTTTTGACTTGCCCTACTGAATTCTAAGATAAATTGAAATACAGTCCTGCCATGCCTGTATTCGTCACATTTGCACATTAAAAGTTATCTGGTTAAGCTGATCATAGAATCAACCAGGTTGGAAGAGACCTCCAAGAGCATCCAGTCCAACCTAGCACCCAGCCCTATCGACTCAACCAGACCATGGCACCAAGTGCCTCATCCAGGCTTTCGTTGAACACCTCCAGGGACGGTGACTCCAGGACCTCCCTGGGCAGCCCATTCCAATGCCAATCACTCTCCCTGTGAAGAACTTCCTCCTAACATCCAGCCTAGACTTACCTTGGCACAACTTGAGACTGTGTCCCCTTGTTCTACTGCTGGTTCCCTGGGAGAAGAGACCAACCCCACCTGGCTACAGCCTCCCTTCAGGTAGCTGTAGACAGCAATGAGGTCACCCCTGAGCCTCCTCTTCTCCAAGCTGCACACCCCCATCTCCCTCAGCCTCTCCTCATAGGGTTTGTGTTTGATCATTACTAATCTGATGAGTGCTGGAACATTCAATCATTGTTTTCACTACTCACATTATGCACTGGACCTGCAGTACCTTATGAACCACTTTCAGTAGAAAACATGAAGAAAAACAAAATGAAAACAACTTTTAAAATGTCCAAGGCTTAAAATTTTCAAGGAACAGAGTTGCTAAAGATGTGGTTGTCCTAAGTGTCTCAAGAACAATCAGCCATTAGAATAATCTTCACAGAGAGTTGTGAATGTTGGCTTCCCCAACATTGGACACTTGTAAGATAGAGCTGGACAGGCTGCCAGGCCATATTGTCTAGACTTTGTCCTTGCCAAGAAAGGTTGGACAAGGTCCTTGAGGTCCTTACCAACCTGCTGTCCTCCCACTCACGAGTCTCCTTTGCACAACTAAAAATACTAAGCCTAGCAGAGGCCACTTCATCAATTCCAAATTATCTCAACTGAAAACAGTGCTGCAAGGTACAGCAGAGATAGCAAAAGAATGAGCTCTGTTCTTTGCTCTGTCCTGCAGAAGTTAGTTACAGCTATCGTATGACACAGTTTTATAGATCAGTATCTTCTGATCTCAGTGGTTTCTGTAACTATAGATCTTATTTTTTGACTCAAGGATTCTATGACTTTATCCTCTTCCCTTAAGGAACAGTGTGCTCTATCATGGGTCAAAAGGCTAAAGCTCTGCAGGGAGAAAGAAATTGTTAAAACATCCACTTGAAGACAGTGGTAAATTCTTAGCTATTGTAGATCTTCATAAATACAAACACATTAATCATAGTAAGTTGTTAGTTCTACTCTTTCTGCAATCATAGTAAGTTGTTAGTTCTACTCTTTCTGCAATCATAGTAAGTTGTTAGTTCTACTCTTTCTGCAATCATAGTGTGATTGCAGCATGCTACAAGCAGCAACTCCCAAAAACAAGTGAATAAGTAGAGTAATGCATTCTGATGGAGAGGTTAGAGTTTATAACAACTGATACCTGCCCAAAGGAAAACAGATTACCTAACTGTTATTGACAATTTTTCCTTAATAGTACTGTCCTGTCATTTAAGTGTCTCACTGACTGTGATCACAGATCTCTTTGTTAATCTCTTGTCACCACTGCATCTAAAAGTTTTATGAAGATTGACATTTTCATTCATTATCAAAGATAGTACAGGGCTCTGGGCAACCTGCTCTAGTGGAGGATGTCCCTGGCTCACTACAGGGGGGTTTGAACAGATGACCTTTGGTGGTTTCTTCCAACCCAAACCATCCTGTGAGTCTACAGAATCAGCTAGGTTGGAAGAGACCTCCAAGCTCGTCCAGTCCAACCTAGCACCCAGCCCTGTCCAGTCAACCAGACCATGGCACTAAGTGCCTCATCCAGGCTTTTTTTGGACACCTCCAGGGATGGTGACTCCACCACCTCCCTGGGCAGCCCATTCCAATGGCAAATCACCCCCTCTATGAAGAACTTCCTCCTAATATCCAGCCTATACCTCCCCCAGCACAACTTGAGGCTGAAGTCTCAGGGCAGTAGGGCAAACATGAGGTTTTTTTTATTATTTTATCTTAATCTTTTGACTAAGTTTATTTATTATTACTCAAAAGCAGATGCAGGATTCTGTTCATCCCACTTATTGGTCCAATCAGACTTGAAATCCAATTTTACAAGCCTAGTAATTTTCAAGAGCCCAACTAACATTTGTAGTATGGATTTAGAGGTAATATGAAATATTGCCAGTTCATAAAAGGATTTGAGAAAGAGATTGTTATCTTTCTCTGGAGGAGACCTGAAGGGATCTACCTGCCATGAAAATTTTGCAGAAGCTTCAGAGGTAGCTAAGAAGAGAGTATGCAAAAGCAGCCACTGCTTCACCTGCATAAGGGAGCGGTTTAGAACAGCCCTCAGGGTGCAGCAGATACTGCAACAGATCACACCGAAAACCCAGCCTAGGGAGGAAGCAGCCACCAAGACAACAGAGTGCTGAGGATGCAGTCAGCATCAGAGCAATTGCTGAGCTTAACTTTGCTAGTAGTGTGAAGAGCTATGCCACGACAGCAGCAACTGTTGAGCACTATCAACTAAATGTAACATTCTGCTGAAATAGGAGGAACCTACAGAATGATTTTAGAGCTACAAGGATGACTGCAGGGCTTTAACATCCTTCCTATGAAGAAAGGCTAAGAGATCTGGGGCTGCTCAGTCTGGAGAAGAGAAGGCTGAGAGGGAACCTTATCAGTGTTTATAAACACCTGGGAGGTGGGTGTCAAGAGGAAGATGCCAGGCTCTTTTGGGTGGTGCCCTGTGACAGGACAAGAAACAACAGGTACAGTCTAGTTCCACCTCAACATGAGGAGAAACTTCTTTCTGGTGAGGGTAACAGAGCCCTGGAACAGGCTGTCCAGAGAAGTTGTGGAGTTTCCTTCTCTGGAGACCTTCAAACTCTGCATTCTGTATGACCTGCTCTAAGTGATCCTTCTTTGGCAGCAAGTTTGGACTCGATCTCTAGAGGTCCCTTCCAGCCCCTAATAGTCTGTGATTCTGTGATCCTGCTTTACACTGAAGTGCAAGGCTGTCCAATTAAAAGTCTGCAAGAGTGGAAGTCAGCAGAACTATTCCAAAATAACATACTTGTCAGAAACAACATTTGCCTCCAGTATAATCTCCTGTATTCAAAGGAACTGGCAGGATATAGACCAAAAATCATTTAAACCCAGTGTTATCCGTAGAAATAAGTTGACATTTTTATCTGTTGAAGATGCATCCAAAAAAACCCCAAAAACCAACAAACCCACCCAAACTTGGCTGTTTGGAAGCATTCACTTCTGTACAAACAGGAGGAGACAACTTTATTCAAGCCACTGAGAAAAGATAGCCAAGAATCGATTTTTCATCCTTCGTTATGTGCCTACAAGTAGAAATCCTTTGCACAGAGGCACATACACTATACATATTTATGTATTTCCCCTCCAGCAAAAGAGAACTTTCACATTCAGAAAAAAAAAAAAAAACACTAATGGAACTGAGTACAATTTTGCAGTCTTTAGTGGCTTTTTATTAGCACCTACGATGATGTTTTGGCATCTGCTCCAGATGAGGAGACTACGCCGCTGCCACTTTTTTTGGTACTAAATTAACAAGAAACAGGTAAAAATTCCCTCCAACCTCAGTGTGTGGCAAGTAATGAGCACTAAGGAGACTTCCACACACACACTCTATCAATAAAACAGTGTTATCTGTAGAATACTGAAAGCTTTACCCTTAAGGTAGAATTAGATGTGTATCATTTATAAGGCTTTAAGTATACGGAGCTTGGGTGTCTGTAACACAAGAGGAGTCTGTTCCATTGCCCTAGAATCGAGGTGGAAGTGCTTGGGTTTTACTACTTTCTTATTAGGAGCATTTAAAGCCATGTTTCAAAGCCATTCTTTAAGCTTTTCTTTTAAAGGACTAAGCCTACACCAATACTATAATATCTTAGAAAGTATCACAGTCTCACAGTATCACCAAGGTTGGAAGAGTCCTCACAGATCATCAAGTCCAACCCTTCACCACAGAGCTCAAGGCTAGACCATGGCACCAAGTGCCACGTCCAATCCTGCCTTGAACAGCTCCAGGGACGGCGACTCCACCACCTCCCTGGGCAGCCCATTCCAGTAGCCAATGACTCTCTCAGTGAAGAAACAAGCAGTAATGAGGAGAGTAGACCAAAACTCCTTCCCCCCAATTTTTGCTCACACTCTACATATATATTTTTGTTGTTGTTTTCTAAAGAATCTATAGAAAGAGTATCACCTGGATGTAGATTCATAGATTCACAGAATGGTTTAGGTTGGAAGGGATCTTAAAGATCACCTAGTTCCATGTAGCTTGCCTCTGGTAAGATACAGGTAGAGTATCTTTGCAATAGGATCAATAGTCCAACTTACTTGTTCACCACATAATGTCCTTTTTTATCTACCTCCTGCTAGCTGATATCAAAATTAGTCTGTTTTCCCATCACCTTCCCTCTGATATCTTATCTCATTCTATTAGGCCCCAGAACAGCTATGGCAAGTTCTCTCTTCTGGCTTTGTGTAGTGAAGTCTTACAGAGATGGGTTTCCCTGCAGATTGGGTGGTTGGGAGCAGATCCTTGGATGTATGTTCACTTCCAGCTTAGTCATCAAACTAATTGCTGAAAACACCTCTACTTGTTGGTTTTTTTTTTCCAAATGGGTCCTTGCAAATATTTGCAAGAACAAAGATTCCATTACCTGAGTGATCTTCTACAGGAATGGCTCAAGCTACAGTAAGGATCATTTCATTCTCTAGAATGTGGAAAGATTTAAAGCAGTCGAAATTATTCCATACTGCTTCTTCCAAAGTTCTTTCACGTTCCTCTGGTAGCAATCACCCTTGGCAACAGTACTTTGTTCTATAGATTTAATGCAACGTGTCAAGAGTTAGGGTGACAAAAACTTCATGTTCCTGTAATGACTAAATGTTATTGGCAAAGTTTTTTTTTCACTAAATGCTATTGGGAAAGTTTTTTTCATTGAGCATAAAAATGCCTTTTTAACACACATATATATGTAATCACCAGGCTAAAGCAGCAAAGAAACATGTGCTGCCCCTACAGTAACATGAAGGCTATAATATTTAAACCTGACTGCAATATCAGATTCTCTTCATCACCTCTTTGATGGAAATGGGTTAAGCATCTCAGATTATCTTTTATGAGCCAGCCATGGGGGATAAATCTCATAAAAAAAGGGGCATGTGTATTCCTTAAACAATTAGTTCTGGAATGTATTTCCTGTATTTCTTCCCAGCTATTTCAGAAGCTATTTAAATGTTGTCAGTCTAGGTAGGGATGAAATGGGCATAACTAAGATGTTAATAGGCATAACTGACTGACATTAAAGCAAGGAGAAATGCAAGTTGTTCTGAGGCTGAGTTGGAGGGCTGATTAGTATTCCTTTAAAAGAGATTTATTTATTTTTTTACAGCAATTTAATTCTTTCTGCTTCCACTAACAGATAACAATTCTCCCCTGAGCCAAAAGAGCTCCAGCTGAGTAGAAATTAGGGAAGCAACTAGGATGTTTGAAAGAGGGATAGAGAGAGAGATAGGAGTTAAAGAAAAAAATACTAAATTGAATGTCTGCTTTCATAAGCTTTCCTGAGCCAAATACAGCACATCTGTGTATACTGAACAGCAGATAGTTGTTTTATAAGTAAATAGAAAAACAACTGCAGGGAAGTCTCTATTCACTATCTGTGTACTTGAGGAGTGTACTTTTTTATACATCATTCATATTCAGAAATAGAGATTTCAAAGGAAGCAGTATCTGAGACTGATCTTTTGCTGGATTAAATAGCACAGGCTGCACTGATTGCAAAGTCAGGGATGCATAATGAAGGGAAAAAAAAGGGGAAGGAGCAATGCTAATGTGGATTCCAAACATGGTCATAGCATTTCCAAAGTTTTGGGCATTAAACGTTAAGCAATTAGGAATTTAGATTAAGCCAACCCAGACTGAAACAAAGAAAGCTGCAAAGCTAGACCTTCTAAAAGAGGTCAGGACGGACTGCTGACAATCAGGAGTATTTAGTATCCTCCCTACACATCAGCAGCTAAATAGCAGTCTCATTTTCAAAGCATACAGCTCTCATTGACGTTCAGGTTTTCACAAGGTTAGCACAGCCAACATGCTGTCTGCTTTTGAAATTCCAAAGGCATCAGATTAGACTCATTCAGCTCATTTAAAGAAAATCCACTGCAGATTATAGGTATTAAGCCTTCCTAAAATGTCTGGTCCCTTGGCAAACCTTGGCTCCCTTCATGGGAGGGAGGAGGAGACAAACCAAATCCAACAAAAAAGCCACAGTGCCTGCTCTCAGAGGAGCACATCTCAAGAACTTCTGTTCTCTCTGTAGAACAGAGGGGTAGACCTGCAGCAGGGGTGCTGGGCTCTGCCAGTCAGTAATAAGGATACAATGGCTGTGCTGCATATCTTGGCACAGAAAAGAGGAATTAATCAACTGATCGGTTCCAGCAAAGCGGCTCAAAGGTTCAGCGACTTACTCAAGGCAGCTGTTTGCTCTGTGCCTTGCCTGAGCTTCACCCTACCCAGAAAAACACTTCTTGGTGAAAAAGCTGCAGGTGAAGTAGTAGTAGAATTGATTTTATTTCTCCTTTCTGAAGAGAGACATTCTCTCTTTGCAGATGAAGCACACACTTCATCACACTTCATCAAGGGGGAAGAAACTTCTTCAACAGACAATCAAATGCCACCCAGAGCACAGCTGCTTTTCAGTCTGGTCAGTTCATGTTGTCCACACTTTATTATCATTTTTTTTTTTCCTTATCCTTTCCACATTGCAGTAAAATCTCTTCTCCCCACCCTTTCCACCCCATTTGCTGGCCTGAAACACATGACTGGAAGATCATTCAGCTGTGATGAGGATGGCGTACATAAGGTGGACATGGTGTATTACTGGGCTTATTGTCGCCCTATGTGCCCTGGTTCCCCAAGCAGTTCTGAGGTATAAAGTCACAGCTCTTGCTTCTGTTAGTCATTCACATCAGCAAAATCACAGAAACACCTGAAAGGCAGAATGAAGCTTTGGGACTCCAATGATTTTATAGTACTAGTAAACAAACTCATTTTGTTTACCATTTGCATCACCAGGTAATTCGACTTCCCTTCCTGCCACCGTTCTTATGACAGCTCATAACAGCTCTTGAAAATGTGGTGAAGCATTATTTTGTAGTGAAATTACAGAGGCTGTGCCCCATCACCAACCTCCTTTTGTCTGTCTTTTCATAGGTGTTCCGATGCTCTCTAAGAGATAACATACCAGCAAAGTCAGTGATAAAACACATCACTGAGTGAAGATCTATGTATAGAGGAAAGGCTTAAGACTGAAAGGGAATATAAAAGAGAGTTAGACCTACGGCACCATGCTCTGCAGTCCCCCTTACCAGAGGGAGATGAACCAAGTGACAAGGGAGAATGGACACAGGTGCCTGCCAGAAGGGGCAAGGGAAAAAAACCCTTCCAGCCATCCTCACATCCTCAGCTGCCCTTACACAACAGATATAGGGCACTAGAGGTTGAGGATGAGGTTTTGGAGGAGGCAGAAGCATCACCAGCTGGGAGGGCAACTGAAACAAATCAGTTGCCCCCTCGTATCAGAACAGGTTCCCAAAAGAAAAAGAGGAGGGTAATTGTTATTGGTGATTCCCTTCTGAAGGGAACAGAGGGACCCATATGCCAACCAGACTCCTTCCACAGGGAGGTCTGCTGCCTCCCTGGGGCCTGGCTCAGGGATGTTACCAGGAGGCTGCCTACTGTAGTGAAGCCCTCTGATTACTATCCCCTATTAGTTATACAGGCAGGAAATGATGAAGTCGATAACAGAGGACTAAAAGCTATCAAAAGGGACTTCAAGGTGCTGGGAAAAGCGATGGAGGGAGCAGGAGCACAAGTAGGAGTTAGAAGGATGCTCTGCTGCAGCTCCATCTCTAGCCAGAAGGGAAAGCTGTTAGCTCTGTGATTAGATGGGATTCAGCAAATATGAGCTTGGGTTTTGGAGCGCTTCAAATCGACCCACGGTGGGGAAATCTGTTTTACAACCGGCTTCTGCTTTTATAATCAGTAAATGGAAAGGAAACCTACCTGTGCCTCACAAGGAAATTGTCAACAGAAGTTAACCAAATATGACCCTTCATAAGCAACAGGATGCAAATGACTGGGTGAAAAAAAATTCCAATTTAGGTGAAATACAGTAGCTGGAAGCATACTGGCCTTATCTTCCCAGCTCTGTGAAGACAAAACACACCACAATTTTTTGGCACTTCTCTACTCCTTTCCATAGAAACTATCAATCCATATTGACAAGGAAGACATTGAGAAATTCTGCCCATGTCTGTTTCTTTCAGCTTGTGAGAGCCATACACATTCATTTCAATCGTGATTCACCCAAATATTGTTTGTTCCAAATACCGCAGCAGAGACTTCTGAAGGAGAGCTACCAAAAGCATCGCTAAGATAACACACAGACAAAGCAAAGACTAATACACACGGGAGTGATGTCAGGTCAGAGCTAAGATGAGTAAGTAACAGGAGCAGGGAGGTCATTCTGCCCCTGTACTCTGCACTGGTTAGACCGCACCTTGAGTACTGTGTTCAGTTCTGGGCCCCCCAGTTTAAGAGGGACATTGAAATCCTTGAGTGTGTCCAGAGAAGTGCGACGAGGCTGGGGAGAGGCCTCGAGCACAGCCCTACGAGGAGAGGCTGAGGGAGCTGGGATTGTTTAGCCTGGAGAAGAGGAGGCTCAGGGCAGACCTTATTGCTGTCTACAACTACCTGAGGGGTGGTTGTGGCCAGGAGGAGGTTGCTCTCTTCTCTCAGGCAGCCAGCACCAGAACAAGAGGACACAGCCTCAAGCTGTGCCAGGGGAAGTTTAGGCTCGAGGTGAGGAGAAAGTTCTTCACTGAGAGAGTCATTGGCTACTGGAATGGGCTGCCCAGGGAGGTGGTGGAGTCGCCGTCCCTGGGGCTGTTCAAGGCAGGATTGGACGTGGCACTTGGTGCCATGGTCTAGCCTTGAGCTCTGTGGTGAAGGGTTGGACTTGCTGATCTGTGAGGTCTCTTCCAACCCTGATGATACTGTGATACTATGATAGGAAGGAAGAAAACTCAATTGCAGCACACAAAACCTGCTGTTTGATGCAGTGTCCTACTTATTATTCAGCAGTTCTAAAATTGCCACGCTGATGTCTCTGAAACAGCAAACGCAACAACACTCATCTTAAACCTCCACACCATAGGGAGGCTGAAGGATGACATGGAATATCTTCATTCTTTCTGCCAGATGTATTCCTCACCTTCCACACAGAGAATATTTACAGATCTGACCCTTACCACGCAGCTGTGTACCCGTTGTGCAAAACCAGGCAATAAGAAGGAGCAGCAGTTTTGACAAGTGGCATAAGGGAGATGTATTGGTCATTAGAGGAGGGTGGCACCATGGATTACTATTATCAGTGAACAAGTTTCTGGTCAAAACAGAAAATAATATCAATCTCACAGAAACAGGGATTAGAAGTTTAGGTTAAGATAATCTTTTACCCTGCCTCAGCTATAAATTAACAGAGACAGAAAAGAGTCAGCATTACAATTTCTTGAAACACAAAAAACATATTAACACGTCAAAAGTAGCTCCAGAGCAAGTCTCTGGGGCAGACATAAACCCCAGAATTCCTACTGTTCTATTACAGTAAAACTGAATTCTAGGGATCCTCAAGATTTACCAGAGATCACATGGAACTTCTAGGACATTTTAACTGCAGATTAAATCAAATCTGAAATAGATCTTTCCTGAAGGTTACAAAAGTTAGTATCTGTTT
Source organism: Tricholaema leucomelas (assembly GCA_013400475.1). Taxonomy (NCBI): domain Eukaryota; kingdom Metazoa; phylum Chordata; class Aves; order Piciformes; family Lybiidae; genus Tricholaema lacrymosa; species Tricholaema leucomelas. Next base: position 15,268 of record WAAF01012585.1, read on the forward strand.
CTTCCTCTCCCTTATGCCCCCCCCCACGCCCTTCCCCATTATTCTTCTTTCTTTCAATTCTACATTTGCTTTTTTTTGATTGGTTTTGTGTGCTTTGGGGATTTTTCCCCCCTTCTTTTAAACTATATCACTGAAGGTGAAAACGTTTCTCTCAGAACCTAGAAAAGGATTTGTTTCACTGAGGAGCTTTTATCTTCTAGACACTTGACTAAAAGTCACCAAACTAAAGCCATCATTCTAGGCATATTCCTTGAAATAACAGAGCTGTGCTACTAGTAATCTGTGCTATTACCTTTAAACACAGAGCACTACAAAGGTCATGGTTTTATAGGTGTAGTAACGTTGCAAGACCTGTATTTGAAGTACAGAAGTGGCATTTAGCGTAAGTCCCTCCAAGCCACCAAGCAAACATGCAGCATCCTCCACATTGATAGAAATCAGGACGTGTCCACAGCACCAAAAATTCAGAGAGCAAAAGTAAGTGTGAAAAGAATTCTAAGCATGAGTCAATGCCACTGAATTTCTGGGAGAATGTGGAATGTGTGATACTGAGACAGTTTTGGCTATCCATAAACCTACAGCAAAAATACAGCATCTTTTTTCTACTAAAAATAGTAGCCTTCTACTGTACTGCAGAGTTCTATTTCAGTCATGGAGAAAAGCAAGGACACTGCTGGACCTCAGCCTGGGATCTTCAAAGTGAGACTCGCTTCTGGCTATCTGCTGGAGCATGCAGGAATAGAATAGAATCAACCAGGTTGGAAGAGATCTCCAAGCTCATCCAGTTCAACCTAGCACCCAGCCCTATCCAGTCAACCAGACCATGGCACTAAGTGCCTCATCCAGGCTTTTCCTGAACACCTCCAGGGACGGTGACTCCAGGACCTCCCTGGGCAGCCCATTCCAATGCCAATCACTCTCCCTGTGAAGAACTTCCTCCTAACATCCAGCCTATACTTCCCCCGGCACAACTTGAGGCTGTGTCCCCTTGTTCTGTTGCTGCTTGCCTGGGAGAAGAGACCAACCCCACCTGGCTACAACCTCCCTTCAGGTAGTTGTAGACAGCAATGAGGTCATCAGCAGAGAGTCTCATTCTTACACCTCAAACTCTAGAAAGGAGCTCTTATCTGTCTAAATGCAAAACAGTTACTCTCAACAGCTGATTGTAGTTCAAACAGTGTTTTTAAGACAGGAAAGACCTTGAGAGCTAGAAACCAAGATTTTAAATGTTCTCCCCCAAACCCCCTGTATAATAACATCAAAGGTGTTTCCTTTTATCTTTCCTTAAGTCTCAGAGTCCTTCACACACCTTTACCTGAGAAGCTGCACAGATATTAGTATTTTCATATTCCTTAAAAAAATAATTACCCAAAGAAGCAAATGTAAAGAAAAAACTCAACCTTGAGAATACCTGCGGGGGAAGTCACGCATTTAAGTCTAGTTCTCACATTTAAGAAGATAAACCAACTGGCTATTTTTCTAGCACCTCCAACAACAGACACACACCAGATCAACACTTGCACCTTCATTACCCAACATCAGCCCTCCAGAAATGAGAGTACTACTTTTATCCTGCTACAAACTACATAGGTGGCATTCTTCTGACGCCAATTAACTGCGGATTGCCTTTTAACACCGATGCGGTAATCCTACCTGTAAACTGCAGTAAGGCAAAACAAAGAGAAGTGGCCATTTCCTTGCCTTGAAATAGTGTAAGCTCTGCCTTCTGCAGCCCTGCTATTTGTACATCCATTTAATGAGTTGCTGTGGTAGTAATATTGCTATTATTAGAGTGCATCTTGCTGGGTTTATGATCTTGTTCTCAGCTACAAAGTGTTCGGTCAGAATAGTCAATGTCTTGCATCTTTGTCATATTTCATGTGTGGAAAGAAAGGAATTTATTGATAGAGGGGGAAAAAAAACACAAAAAGGAAAGTTTCACATAAGGCTTCTTCTAAGGGTTCATTTTTTTTTTGTCATTTGGATCAAAAAGAAAAAACAACCACAACAAAAAACCCACAAAACCTAAAAAAGCCCCCCAAAACTATTGGTGACTATAGTGTGAAGTGTCTCTCTTTTTAGTAGTTATAGTCAAGTAATATTCATAAAACTGTCCTTTTAACTATAAGCAGGAAAGTCTCATTAGACAAGACAGGCTGAACCACAGCTCTTAGTTAATGACCACAAAGACTCACTTCATGCAAGCATTCCCTTCACCAAATAGTTTTCCAGTCAGACCATTTAGGCATCTGGGGCCACAACAGCATGCAGGTGCCTGCAGGATCTGACCCTGGCACTACGTGCACTCACTGACTCATTTCTGAAATAGAATAGAATCAGTCAGGTTGGAAGAGACCTCCAAGATCATCCAGTCCAACCTAGCACCCAACCCTAGCCAGTCAACCAGACCATGGCACTAAGTGTCTCATCCAGGCTTTTCTTGATCACCCCCAGGGACAGCAACTCCACCACCTCCCTGGGCAGCCCATTCCAATGCAAATCACTCTCTCTGCCAACAACTTCCTCCTAACATCCAGCCTAGACTTCCCTCGGCACAACTTGAGGCTGTGTCCCCTTGTCCTGTTGCTGGTTGCCTGAGAGAAGAGACCAACCCCACCTGGCTACAGCCTCCCTTCAGGTAATTGCAGACAGCAATGAGGTCTACCCTGAGCCTCCTCTTCTTCAGGCTGCACACCCCCAGCTCCCTCAGCCTCTCCTCATAGGGTTTGTGTTCCAGGTCCTTCACCAGCCTTGTTGCCCTTCTCTGGACACCTTCCAGCACCTCAACATCTCTCCTGAATTGAGTAGCCCAGAACTGGACACAGCACTCAAGGTGTGGCCTGACCAGTGTTGAGTACAGGGGAAGAATAACCTCCCTCCTCCTACTGGCCACACTGCTCCTGATACAGGCCAGGATGCCATTGGCTTTCTTGGCCACCTGGGCACACTGCTGCCTCATCTTCAGCCTACTATCCACCAGTACTCCCAGGTCCCTTTCCTCCTGGCTGCTCTCCAGCCACTCTGTCCCCAGGAAAACCAATAAAGCTCTCTTCATCAAAGCATGTAAAAAACCCAACCCAACATGTACACAACCATCACATCAGATCAGCCAAAACCAAGATATCCAAAGAAATATAAAGGTAGACAGGAAGGTGCACACTTCAGAATAGTTTCATCAAGTTAAATTCACCTTGAAAATATTCCCCTTAACATTTTATGTTAGAGTAGCAATTTTTACTTATTCCATCAATACCTACTGTAGTTAACTGGACACCTCGATCTTGTTACCTCTTTGTCACAGCAACCAACTGGAAATAAGAGTCATACAAAGACTAAGAGTCATACAAAGACTAAGAGTCATACAAAGACTAAGAGTCACACAGAGACTAAGAATCACACAGAGACTAAGAGTCATACAAACCCTCACCAAAACTGTTCAAGGAATAGAGAAAAACATCATCATTCATTTCAAAACCAGGAACCTGCTGCAAATTGATATGCATTTGGTTCACACATGACTCCAGACCACGCCGATAAGTTACCTGCAAACAGTTCTGAGGATCAAGTGCAATGACAAAGGCAATCTTTGAAGTGCCAGCTGTGTCTTTCCCTCTTTTTAACAGTACTACAAAATAGGGAAAAGGTAACACGCTGTGGCAAGTGTTGAGCTCATTAATTCCTATTTGTTTACAATTAAGCTCCAAGCCACGCTGAGATCTTTCGAGCTATCACCACGACAGGATGCAAGAAAGACGGCATCACCACACGACAAGCACCAAAAAGCAGCAGCTGCCCACAGGTACAGCCCTGCCATGCTCACTGATTCCAGTACCAAAGCATGAAAAGGAGGCACTGTGCCACACAAACTTTGAGAGAAATGAATCTTCAGGATGGAAAACTTTCTGCCCTGCAAGGTTGATGCTTTGCCTTAGCTAAGCAATTTCACACAGCAGGATATTAGACCCTGCTTATTCTTTTTTTTGCACACACAACTAGTCCTGCAAACCTACTCCAGGTCCAGCCCATGAATTAACCATATGTTTACAAGAAATACTAACTGCCACAGGCAGAATTGCCTTCTGCTGAAGGAGATTAAAGCATAATCTCTTTCCAGTAGATGGCATATTGATAGCATCAAATCATTTTTTAAACTTCCATCATGGACTGTTGAAAAATTACTCCATGCTCTATGCAGCCAGCTGAAAATTAAATGACTGAAAGAAACTGCTGGGCAGAGTAGAGTCCAGGACTCTTATAAATCTTCAACTCCACAGCAGACTTTCAGTCTCCTTTTTAACAGGATAACCAATGTGATATCAAAAGCAAAACTTCACTTTGCCACATGGAATCTACTTGGGTGGGCTTTTTTAACTGGAATTCCACTCACATTGATCATTTTCATCTCTCAGTTACTATACTCTTAGGAAAGAGGGTTTCTTCCTTAGAGTCATACTGGTCATAATTAACATGACAATTCAGTGTCTTCATATTCTTTCCAACTATTCTTTGAAAGGTGGGGAGAGACTTGATTTTTTTTTTACAGTTATTAGAAATAAGCTGTAGTTAATTTTTCTCAGGGAGAGTATTTTCTGAAGGAGGTTAGGACCTACTTCTATGGCTTTGCACTTGGTACTTTGTTGAATGTTGACATAGATTGTGAGACACTTGAGCAAAACCTGAAAATTCAGGACAGTTTCCCACCTCTCTTTTCACTAGAGTTTAATCTGGAAAAGCACATGGAAGACATAAACCTGCATCTTTTCAAAGTGGCTTGATGCTTCCTCCCCTTTTTAACTCTGGCATAATTTAGCAAAGAATGCATCACTCTGAAAGGAATGTAAAAACTTTATTCTGAATAGACAAGAAGTTTCACACTTGACTGCTGGTGAATGTTTCCTTAGACCACTTATTAGATCAGAAGGGATAATTACTGAATCAGAGTGTATTACAGTTTTCTTCCAAGGCTTCTATTTCAAAGATCATTGGAGTGGTTTAGGGTAGAATAGAACCAACCAGGTTGGAAGAAACTGACATTACATAGACCCTAAATAAGAAGTATTACCAAAACCAACTATCCCTGTCTCACCAATGTGACCCTTTCTAAAGGACTGAAGTAATCAAAATACTTTGATATCCTTAATTTCTCCCTCTATTTGATGCCTTTGCTCCACCCAGAGACTTTGGTACTGCTTGTGTTTGAGTATGTAAGAGATGTGCTCCTGCTGTTCCTGCAGACATTTTTTTCTCCTTTATTTTTAAGTCTCAGTGAACAACTAAAGCTTAAAACACAGAGTGCCCCTGCAAAAATCTGCTTCTATGCTGATTTATCTCCCTGATAAATGCACATGCATACACTGATAATGTGCTCTATAGACTTATGGCTAAGTAGTCTATAAACTTCTAACACAGCAGAGAAATACCAGTTGAAATTTGTGCTTTGTTTTCTGATAAGGATCTGGAAATTAAAAAGCCTGAACTGACAGCAGTGTCATTTTAACAGATCTGCTCTGTACCAGCATTAACTGTACCAGTATTAACTTTCCATCTGTGTACATGGAGACAACGGGATAGAGTGCCTCAGCCTTATCTTTTCTTTGCTGAACATGTTATCTGCACAGCATAGAGAATATACTATCTCTGAGCAACTGAGCAGTACACATTATCTTATCAGGACACTGCATGGGCAGAAGAGGTGTTTATTTTTAAGCTGCAACGGGTTTTGTTCATATTTTCTCAGTGATTTATTACACTTGCACAGAAAGGAAGGCTTCTAGATGCCAGCAACTTTTTAACACATGTTTTCTGGCATTGGCATAATGCTGTGATGTCCCACCTGCATTTTCACTGTAAAAAGGAAAAAGAGGAGGGGGGGGGAAAGGTATAGTCCAGGTCTGCGTTCAGCTATAGAAACATAAAGTGACATAAGATTGCCCAGGTGTTCATGTTTTTGCACTCTAGAAGGGAAAAGGTTCGCATGGTCTCAGTTTCAGCTGTTTGGCTCCCTTGTTTCCAATGAAACACTGTCTGGTTCTGCTGCTGCAGATATAAACCTTCTATTTGTTACTGTACATCACACAAGCCGCGGGTCAGCTTATACAGGAGTAGCAGTTTGACATCACGAGAGGGGAAAAAAAGCCTAGAAACACCGAGAGAAGATTCAGCCTCTTTCAGAGGGTGGAGAGGGGGAGGGGGTGAGATAAGAATCACAGAAGATATCTGCTCTAAACTTCCTACCCCAGCTGAAGCTGAAATCTCTATCATTGCTCTTGAGACCACTGAATCTAAATCACAAAACAGCAAATAAAACAGAAGTCTAAGCAAAATAGCTCTGGGTACTCACCTAGTGCCGAAGACCAGTGCAGGAAAGAAAGGCAGCAAGTAATAAGCAGAGATTAATCTCATGCTGGAGCTCCTCCGTTCTGTTCCGTTCCTCTTCGCGCCGACTCTTTCCAGTCTCTTGCCGAGCCGAGCCTTGCCTTGCCTGGGGAGCTGCCTGCCCTGCTGGGGAGGGTCCTAGCTCCGCCACAGCTGACAAAACACCAGACTGATTAGGGAAGGGAGCTCCGAGTGGGATTTGAACTGAGGAGTGATGTCACGAGGCAGGCCGAGCTGCTGCTGCCGCCGCCGCTGCTGCAGCCCAAAGCCCACAGGAGGATGCGCTGGTACCCGCTGCCTAAGCGGCGCCCGGGGAGGGATGCACACACGGCGCTGGGCACTTCTCTCTGAGGTCACAGCAGAACATAGCTGAGAAAATCCTCCTGGAAGAAAACCAAGTAAATAAATAAGTATATAATAATCCCACAGCGAAACTATGAAAACACTATTAATAGCTCCCAATTAGTGTCTTATAAAGACCCTAGACAAAGACTGATGATACAGAAACGGGAATGGTTTCAAGGAGGTGTTAAATCTCAGATCAGCCTGCTTCTACATCTGGAAAAGTGTCAGTTCTGTTAGTAAGAATTCACAAGTTAGGATTTCAATTAAGTATTCATTCACCTCAGTATCACACCAAGTTGAAGCTAAGAGCAGAAATAGCTTCCCCCAAGTGGTGTTTTGAAACACTGATGTCATCTCTAAAAAACCTTCATCACCTGAAGCAATTGCAATTAAGGAATTAAGACTGCTCTGCTTTCCATGCTTGTATTTACTCCTTAACTTCTTTTTGAACAAATCAGCACTGGGTAAAGGCATTTTCAGACTCTCAGTATTCCCTACCCTGGCACAGGTGAAGCCTACCTGATGGCAAAACATACCAAAGGAGAACATTCAAGCAAGAATCATCTTTCCATGCAAAACAAAGTTGTGTACAGACAAATCAAGTGTGAATGCTACAAGAAGGAGTTTTGGTCATCTGGTGCTTGTTTGGTCATAGGAAAGGCATCCAGAAGATACATTATACATCACATGAATAAAAGACAAGTTTCCATAGTTTAGGCAGGTGTACCTACTAATTGGTTATCGAGGAGAAAGTTTGGAATCTATCAAAGCAAAAAGAAATTCAGTTTGAAAAGAATTAGGCAATGAAACATAGAATCAATCAGGTTGGAAGAGACCTCCAAGATCATCCAGTCCAACCTAGCACCCATCCCTATCCAGTCAACCAGACCATGCTGGGTGCTAGGTTGGACTGGATGATCTCGGAGGTCTCTTCCAACCTGACTGATTCTATTCTATTCTATTCTATGGCACTAAGTGCCTCATCCAGTCTTTTCTTGAACACCCCCAGGGATGGTGACTCCACCACCTCCCTGGGCAGCCCATTCCAATGCCAATTAGGGTATTGACCCTAATCAGGCACTCACCTGACATACAAAGAGAATAAATTAAATTATTTGTTACATTCTTCAGTATCAAAGTTAGAGGGAAAGGAGAGACAAGAAGAAGGCAAAGTACACAGCCAGAAAGGAATAAAAAATTGGCTTTTTTTCTGACTCCTTTTCCTTGTGTCCAACTCCACTATTTTTTTTCCCCTCAGCACATCTGGCAGCAAATTCCATTCAATCCCATTAATTTAAATCAGCATTTATTGTTATTTTGATGCTACACACCAGCATGAAAGAAACAGGCATGTTACCATGGTTACTTATGACAGAATAGTAAAAAGGTCATAAAAAGTGCAGTCAGCTTGTCATTTTCTCCTCCAGAAAAAAATAAAAGCCAGCCAAGCCAGGCTACCAGGCACCTCACAGCAGCTCCTCCTTCTTACATCTTCCTTTTATGTGCACACAGACAGGGTGGAACGTGGGGGAAGGAAGGCAGGCACTGGTGCGTCAAGGGAGAAAATTATGCCTGATGATGCTGCATGAGCTTAAGAAAACTCATGAGATTTTGCAACTTGAACTAGTTCTCATTTCTGTTACTGCTCTGTGTTTTTTGGTTTTTTTTTTAAGGTGGAGGGTAGAAAAGAGAAGCATACTGCTACATCTTGGTTTCTTCTCAAGGTTTTACTATGCTTGCATAGGAGAATATCTCCACAAGTGGTTTAGTGGCTCCTGGACAGGTAGTCTGCAGCTACAGTAGGCTGATAACACCCAGACATCACATCTTCACCCAAAGAGTATTAGCCTTTGCATAATTTCTCCATCCTGATCGAAATCAATTGAACTGTTAGGAAGCTTTTCTCCTTACCAGCACTGCTGCCTTAGTCCTGTTCTGATGTGAATATCCTACCAGGACTGTCACAGCTCAGTTTCAGCCTATGAGCACCTCAAGGGCTCAGTGTGACAGATTTGCAGCAAGCTTTCCTACGTCTTTTCAGGGCATGGAGGCTCTCACCCGGACACAGTCTGCACTGAGCCAGGCTGTTTGGAGAGGGCAGCAGTGGCTAAGCAAGGAGTGCAGCTGTAGCAACCCTAAATGTTGAGATAGGCTCAGATAAAACTGTATTACCGTAGTGAGAAACATTCAGTGGTGAATGCAGGTAGGACAAAAGCAACCCCTTGAATCATTGGAAGGGAATTTCTGTAACTAAGGACTAGGTACTTAATCCCAAATGCTACTTGGTTGTGCTCAAGCAGCTTGCTTGGAAACATTAAAAGTATCTCTGTTTTCCCCACCTTGATCTGGACCTTTCCATTGTCTTGAAGGGTTTGGGTTGTTGTTTTTTTTTTTGTTTTGCTTTGGGTTTTTTTAGAGGAGATTTATTTTACCAGCACAATGTGCATTTTAAGTGCATTTGTATTAAAAAAAAAAGTGTGAGAGGATTGTTTGCAGATTTTCTTAGATGGACTCTGCAGTCAATTTGCTTAGTACTGCATACACTTAAAGTGAGATCAAATATTAATGCGTAACAACTTCAAAGCCTTCGGATAGAAACACTCCAGGTGGGGTTGGTCTCTTCTCCCAGACAACCAGCAACAGAACAAGGGGACACAGCCTCAAGTTGTGCCAGAGGAAGTATAGGCTGGATGTCAGGAGGAAGTTCTTCACACAGAGTGATTGGCATTGGAATGGGCTGCCCAGGGAGGTGGTGGAGTCACCGTCCCTGGAGGTGCTCAAGAAAAGACTGGATGAGGCACTTAGTGCCATGGTCTGGTTGACTGGATAGGGCTGGGTGCTAGGTTGGACTGGACGATCTTGGAAGACTCTTTCAACCTGGTTGATTCTATGATTAAAAGCTTTCCTTTCCTTGGCTGAAATTCATTGAAAGTCTTACCATCTAGATAAATAATCACTCCTAGCTTAGCAAGCAAAAGTTAGGTGCCCATATATGCTCTTTTACCAACGAAAACACACAGAAAATGGAAGGAGGGGGAAAAAAAAAAAAGTAAACCTATTACTGCAAAATTCCAAGGCATTTTGCACAGCAGTTGTCACCCAGGTTCTTGCAAGTGTGGTAAAATACACTGATAGTGTAGGAATATCACTGCCTGCTTCAGAAAGGAAAATGAAGGAAGTATCTCTCTTTGAAAAACACAGCACAGGATGATGCTTGCCAGAGCAGAAAGACATCCACATGTGCCTGTATTAATGCAGTAACTACAATAGCAGGGATCCTAATTTTATTTTCATTACTTGGAAAGAATGGTAATGATGGGAAAAAAACCCACACCAACCACCCATGAATTATGAAATGATGGCATGTGCTATAGTCAGTTACTTTAAATGCATAGTTATTAATAGACATATTCCTAGAAATATACTTAACAAAGCAAACCATTACCATATCTTGCTGTCAAATACTGAAATCCTAAATGTTGAAGCCTATCACAAGGCTTTGTGCAAAAGATTTTCAGCAGGAAAAGAGGAAGAATCTTTGGGGGGGAAAAAAATACCATGCATTTTATTTCAGAGTGCTTTACAAATGCAATCAGGGAAGTTTTATATATGAGGAAAAAAAACAAACCAACCCAAGCCTACAAGTGAGATAAAGCTGTGGGTAGAAACCAACTATCCCAGTTTCATGTCCAGTGAAGCAGATTATGATGTAGAGATCATGTCACCACTGCAGTGCAGAGGATGCTAGCTTTTTCACCTTTTATATGTGAATAGAATCATAGAATCAACCAGGTTGGAAGAGACCTCCAAGCTCATCCAGTCCAACCTAGCACCCAGCCCTAGCCAGTCAACCAGGCCATGGCACGAAGTGCCTCAGCCAGGCTTTTCTTGAACACTCCCAGGGACAGCAACCCCAGCAACTCCACCACCTCCCTGGGCAGCCCATTCCAATACAAATCACCCTCTCTGCCAACAGCTTCCTCCTAACATCCAGCCTAGACTTCCCCCAGCACAACTTGAGACTGCGTCCCCTTCTTCTGTTGCTGCTTGCCTGGGAGAAGAGACCAACCCCACCTGGCTACAGTCTCCCTTCAGGTAGTTGTAGAGAGCAATGAGGTCTGCCCTGAGCCTCCTCTTCTGCAGGCTGCACACCCCCAGCTCTCTCAGCCTCTCCTTACAGGGTTGTGCTCCAGGCCCCTCACCAGCCTCGGTGCCCTTCTTTGGACACAGAGTACTGGTTGAGAAGGAGCAGAAGGGATGAGAGACTTACAGGAGACACTTCAGCTCTCACTCTCATTTCTCTCTCCACACAAAGAATGATTTCACCCTAACTTTGAAGATAGATGTGACATTCTTTTTGCAACTTTTTCTTCTCTTGCTTTTCCCACTCTATCTTCTCTACCCTTACACACACAGTGGAGATTTTCACTGCCTCTGGAATTGCTCCTTGATTTAACTTCTAGTAAATCTCCTGAGCTACTGAAGGGCAAATGTTCTTATCGAAAGAGGAGGGCAATACAGAAGTCTCAGGGTGAAGTATTTCAGTACACTGGGCTTAATGTTTCATTTCCACATGTACAAACACAATCAACACAAACATGTACCTAGGATTAATGCATGTAGCTTATTACTGCTCTTGATTGAAACCTGACACATTAACGGTACCACTTTGTGAGATAATAGGCTTGGGGTGACTGATTCCCAACTCAATCTTCAGTGCACATGCTTTTATGAACACTGTGGGAATCCACTTGCTCTGAATGGTGATGCCTTGGAGACTTGCTGGCATGGCAAAGGCAACGACACGAGTGACAAATGCGTGCAAGAAATGTGGAAGAGCTTCCAGCAGTGACTTCTTCAGCAGCCTGTATTTGCCTTCCCTTTACAAGTACATATTTCAGGTGAAACAGGAGATCTGTTATTGCTTTCTACAAATCACAGGACCACAGGATGCTAGGGGTTGGAAGGGACCCAAGGAGATCATTGTTTCCAACCCCCATATATACACATAGAGGAAAAATGTTCCAAATCACAGGTAGCTAATCCAGCTTCCACAGTATCTCAAAGCCTGTGGTGTCATTATCTCTTTAATTCAAAACAAAATATAGCAACAAGCTTAAATACTACATCAGATGTTAAATACTACATCAGATGTGTTGATCTGTTGGAAGGTAGGAGAGCCCTGCAGAGGGACCTGGCCAGGCTGGATGGGTGGGCAGAGGCCAATGGGATGAGATTGAACAAGGCCAAGTGCAGGGCTCTGCACTTTGGCCACAACAACCCCAAGCAACACTACAGGCTGGGGACAGAGTGGCTGGAGAACAGCCAGGAGGAAAGGGACCTGGGAGTACTGGTGGATAGTAGCTGAAGATGAGCCAGCAGTGTGCCCAGGTGGCCACAAAGGCCAATGGCATCCTGGCCTGTATCAGGAACAGTGTGGCCAGTAGGAGGAGGGAGGTTATTCTTCCCCTGTACTCAACACTGGTCAAGCAACACCTTGAGTACTGTGTCCAGTTCTGGGCTCCTCAATTCAAGAGAGATGTTGAGGTGCTGGAAGGTGTCCAGAGAAGGGCAACAAGGCTGGTGAGGGGCCTGGAACACAAACCCTGTGAGGAGAGGCTGAGGGAGCTGGGGGTGTGCAGCCTGCAGAAGAGGAGGCTCAGGGCAGACCTCATTGCTGTCTACAACTACCTGAAGGGAGGCTGTAGCCAGGTGGAGTTGGTCTCTTCTGCCAGAGAACCAGCAAGAGAACAAGGGGACACAGTCTCAAGTTGTGCNCAGGAGGGGCTCTCAACCACCCCCTCACCTTCCCCCTACCCCTCTCAACCTTACCCCAGTCCCAAGGAAGAATGGAGGTTTGGCCAAGAGGATTAAGAAGCAAAGGTGAAATCAGCCAAAGCAAAGGGAGGGTGAGGTTAGAAAGCAAGATGGAGTTCAGCCAGCAGCCTCAGCTCTCCCCAGCAGGCAAAGCAGAAGAGAACAGCCCAGCACGAAGTGCAGAGCAAAGTGACTTAATCTTTGTTTTGCCTTTCTTCTTTACACATCTCAGCAAGGCTGTGAGGGAAGTAGACATCATCATTGTTTTCATTTCACAGCCTATGATCTAGTCCTTCTCACCAAAACATCCCAGCTAGGCTCAAACTAGCACACTGGATGAGGCACTTAGTGCCATGGTCTAGTTGACTGGATAGGGGTGGGTGCTAGGATGGACTGGATGATCTTGGAGGTCTCTTCCAACCTGGTTGATTCTATTCTATTCTATAACAAAATGATGTTAGAGTGCTAGGTCTCAACGTACTGATATATCATCTGGTATAGATGATCCCGCTCTGGCAGGAGGGGTTGGACTAGATGATCTTTGGAGGTCCCTTCCAGCCCATGACATTCTGTGATCCCCATTTATATTCAGCTAAATAAAAATGCTGCAACTGCCCTGGGGTATTGGCTAAGTAACAGCAGAAGGAAAGAAAAAATCCTGTCTTCCACAGAGCTGGAATTACAGCTTAAGCATCAGAGTGGAGTAAAAGCTGCCACAAAGGTCCCTTTGAAGGTCATTTGAACTTTGTAAGTGATTTTTCAAGGTAAGCCCCTTTAAATCTAAGAAGGAGCCAAGTCAGAAGTTCATTAAAATAATAAGTAAAAATGTAAGTTAATTTAACCTGGCTGTTGACCTTTCTTTTAGCAGGTTAGAATTCCAATTCAAATCATCATTTGAAGCATTAGCAAATATATGCAAGTCCACATATCTTTGCAGTTAAGATACAGAGAAATGAGCAATTTCAGGAGCATGTGATTACAGGAAAAAAATAAATCAAGCTTTTAGAATTATTTTTCTGCTGTAAAAATCAGCAATCATTATGTATTTGACCTGCTGGGATTGCCTATCTTTGTTCCATACTGAGAGCCAATGTCTTATGTAGCATTATAACTTCAGTAATCCTGGTAGCAACAACATGGCTTGATCTGATCACTGCAAACACGACAACAAGCAGCTCTAGAATCTCAGAAAGCAGGAGAATAAAACCAACTCACTCCAGAATTTCTGGACTCCTCTATGTTCTGGACCTTTCTAAGTTGACCATGGAATTATCAGTGCTGCACCTCTTCATCCACAGATTTACAATCAAACTTGTATGCAACAGAGGAAAGGAACTGCATCCAGTTCTGGAACTCCTATTACAAGAGGGATGTGGAGGCACTGGAGCATGTCCAGAGAAGGACCACAAGGATGATCAGAGGGCTGGAGCAGCTCTGCTATGAGGGCAGACTGAAAGAGTTGGGGCTATGTAGTTTGGAGAAGAAGAGGCTCCGAGATGACCTTCTTGTGGCCTTCCAGGATCTGAAGGGGGCTACAAAAGAGCTGGAGAGGGACATTTTTGGCTATCAGGGAGTGCCAGGACTGGGGGGAATGGAGCAAAGCTGGAGGTGGGGAGGGTCAGAGTGGGTGTGAGGAGGAAGTTGTTCAGCATGAGAACGGTGAGAGCCTGGAATGGGTTGCCCAGGGAGGTGGTTGAGGCTCCAGCCCTGGAGGTGTTTAAGGCCAGGCTGGATGAGGCTCTGTCCAGCCTGCTCTAAGGTAGGGTGTCCCTGCCCATGACAGGGGGGTTGGAAGTAGATGACCTTTGTGGTCTCTTCTAACCCTGACTGATTCTGTGATTCCAAGAGGGAGAAGAGAGCAGTACAAAGGAAATCCAAAGCCCTGGTGCTTTCTGCATAAGCTGTGCAAAGACAAGAAGCAGGAAGAACCCCCGGTGTACACAGCTGCCCTGCGAACATTACTTGCTATTAGGAAATGTGAAACGACATTTTGCAGAAGCTTCTGCTTCAGAAGCTGTTACAAATGTCTCTCCTTGTACATCTGAAAAAAGTCATCCCTGGTAACTTGTAGATGCTGTCACATATAGTGGTGTTTGTTTAGAGTTCACTGTACCAGGCACTTCAAGTCCAAGGTTTCAGAGAGACCTCTTTCATTTTGTAGCTACAAGAACTGAGACTTAAATCAAACATGTCACTGGGTTCACCAAGTCACTGTGAAAAAAAAGGACTTAGGATGACTTCAGAAACAGTGTTTCAGTCAGCAGTCATTGACATTGAAACACTTTTTTTTTTAGCATCTCAAGAGCTGAGGTTCGTTTATATCTAGCAGACACTGCAGGGCAAATCTGCCTCCTCATACTGAAGTTTATCTCTGAAATCAGCCTTCACTCAAATCCAAAGGCAGAAAAGATAGGAGCACACCAAGGTGGTTTGGCAGCCCACATTAAAGAACTCTTTATTAACTGTGAAATAATTTCTTGTTTAATCTAATAGTACTAAGTTGTGTGAGTTTGACTTTTCTCACCAAGCCACTTGATGAACCATCCAGACAAAACAAAAACCAAGTCTCAGAGAATACTTTTTCCCCATTTCTGTGAGGCTAATTGGTTTAACCCCCCCAAAAAAAGGCTGGGCATCAGGATGTTCATAGCATTTTAAACAAAACAGGGAAAGAATGACAACTTTCAGTCACATCTGAGCAACCCCAAAGCAGTCAAGAGCTGTTCACATTGGTTTCACAACGAATGGAGACCTATTCTGGGTTCAACAGACTACAGAGCATGATGCAAATTGCTTTAAATATTTGTTTCCATTTTAAATCCAACATTTTTAAAATCAGTTTGGCATTCAAGAATATTTTTGTAATGTTTTGATGAAGTGGATGTTTGGGGGGTTCTTTGTTACCTCAAAATAAGGCTGAAGTTGTCTGATAGCAAACAACATTTTGCACTGTGGAAGTCTTCAGTGAATTGTCCTCACTTAGAACATTGACTGTTTAAGCATCAATTCTTTCAGTACCAGTTCATTAGAGGATCAAACCAAAAAATTCACTTATGCCCTGACTGAAGGTCACTTGAGCAGCTGAACAAATGATTTTCTTTAAAACATTTATAGTCATTTAAAAATTTTCCTCCCTGCTTCCTCTCTCCATCCCCACCCTTAATTTAACATAGTAAAGATAAGCTGGTGCCTATGCTTAGATGTAGTGGAGATGATCTCTCCTAATACATTGGAATCCTAACTGACCATCAATGTTGAAAAGAGAGGCAGGGCAGAGAGGCAGGGCAGAGAGGCAGGGCAGAGAGGCAGGGCAGAGAGGCAGGGCAGAGAGGACCATAAAAAGAATACAAAGCAAATAGTATAAAAAGTAATTAAAGAATAATATTAAGGGGTGTACAAATAAATTAAATAATTTGTAAAACATTTGGTCTTCAACAGCTGTAAAGAGACTGCACTTAACCCAAGAGAGTCATTCCAACAAAGTCATGACCATATTTCAGACTTGGACTTCACGAACTTCCCAATCTAGATGACCCAACTATCAGAGCTGGAACCTGTACTCAGACTCCCACACTCAAAGCACATAACCATTTTTGTTATATCCATATCCAGTTTGATCACCATTTCCCTGCTGGAAGCCAGTAATAATGTGAAATAATCTGAGACACCTGAGGAGCTGGGGAAAAGTGGAAGCACAGAGAAGCTACTGTTCATAAGCCTTTCATTGGGAACCCTGGTTTATAATAAGTACTTCTGCCTGGATGCTAAATAACATCAAGAGTAGCTTCTCAGAAGTATAGACAGAGGCTCACATAACATGCAATATAATAACCTTGAGTACTGTGTCCAGTTCTGGGCTCCTCAAGTCAAGAGAGATGTTGAAGTACAGGAATGTGTCCAGAGAAGGGCACCAAGGCTGGGGAGGGGCCTGGAACACAGCCCTGTGAGGAGAGGCTGAGGGAGCTGGGGGTGTGCAGCCTGCAGAAGAGGAGGCTCAGGGCAGAGCTCATTGCTGGCTACAACTACCTGAAGGGAGGCTGTAGCCAGGTGGGGTTGGGCTCTTCTCCCAGGCAAGCAGCAACAGAACAAGGGGACACAGTCTCAAGCTGTGCCAGGGCACGTCTAGGCTGGATGTTAGGAGGAAGTTGTTGCCAGAGAGAGTGATTGGCATTGGAATGGGCTGCCCAGGGAGGTGGTGGAGTCACCGTCCCTGGAGGTGTTCAAGAAAAGCCTGGATGAGGCACTTAGTGCCATGGTCTGGTTGACTGGCCAGGGCTGGGTGCTAGGTTGGACTGAAAGAGCTTGGAGTTCTCTTCCAAGCTAACTGATTCTATGATTTTAACTAGCAGCATGGAAGACACAGACATAAACCATACCTACATCTTGTCATTCTGGAATTGCTGCAGCCTTTTATGATGGCCATAAATGTTTTTCCTCTACATTCTATACCTGCTTTGCTTTACTGTGTTGTTCCACAATATACTAGTTGTTATGGTGCTTTCATGGCCAAATAGAGGTTACTGTAAAAAGGCTGAGCAAAGAAGAATGCTCCACAGTATCTTTTCAAAGCTACAAACAGAAGATGTTGTGTGCTCTTATTCCCACCAATGATACACATATGTCCTTTCCTCTCTGCAAAAAGAAGCCTGCAATAAAGTAGGAATAGAATCATAGAATGGTTTAGATTGGAAGGGACCTCAAATGTAAGGCTTTAACTGATAATTTGATTTCCTTGATGTAATAATATGAATTTCCTAATATTTTGAGCTGCTTGATGTTATACTCCTATTAAAAAGTGATTTTTGAAAAGCTAGGACAGCTCTAATTCAAAACTTAGTAGATGTGGCATGCATTAGGATTATACTATCAAGATGACACCAAAATGTCATTAGTAGGGAATTAATGGGAAGTCAGTGAAATTGCTTAATTATATCAACAGTGAGATTGTCACACTAAAGTTTTGGTTGCATAGTAGGAAAAAAAAGATCTTGCAGATGCCTGCATTATAGTGGGAAAATTGTACCTTTTGTAGAAGTCAAAACCAACAAGAAGGCAGGTACAGACAGAGCACTTGTGCTATTCCTACCATGTCACTGCTCTTCAGCCTGCAGAAGGCTCTGAGGAGATCTTGGAGTGGCCTTCCAGTATCTGAAGGATGTTACAGGAGGGCTAGGGAGGGACTATTGATGAGGTCTTGCAATGACAGGATGAGGAGGAATGGGTTTAAACAGGCAGAAGGGAGATTTAGACTAGATGTTAGGGTTCTTTACAGCGAGAGTGGTGAAACACTGGAATGGGTTGCCCAGGGAGGTTGTGGCTGCTCCCTCCCTGGAGATGTTCAAGGCCAGATTGGATGAGACCTTGAGCAACCTGTTCTAGTAGGAAGTGTCTCTGCCTATGGTGGAGGGTTGGAACTGGATGAGCTTTGAGGTCCCTTCCAACCTAAACCATTCTATGATTTAACAAGTGCAAGACCTCACTTTAAAAGTACAAACAGATCATATTTAAACTGTGAGGAACAAAGTCACTTTCAGCACAGGATGCCAAAGAATATCAGGGATTCTAGTGCAGAGAGGCAACATTAAGACCACCTGACAAGTTGGTGCAGAGCAAAACAAATGTAGTTTTGCTACAAGATGCAGTTCCCTTGGATCAGCTGTATTTGCATGGCTCTGATCCTGGCTTAACATCTATCCAGACAATGTTCTGTGGCTAAGATGAGCACATTTCTGACCTAATATTTCAACACAAGCAAGATTAAGTATAAGAGGTGTTCAAGGCTAGGTTGGATGAGGCCTTGAGAGACCTGTTCCAGTGGGAGATGTTCCTGCCTATGGCAAGGGGTTGGAACTGGATGATCTTTGAGGTCTCTTCCAACCTAAACCACTCTATGTTTCTATATTACTTGGATATACATTTACCACATCTCAATAATGGCCTAGACCTCTCAGCCCACAAAAATGCACGGTAAGGAACAGAGTAAACTGTCAGTCAGCTACAGCAAACAAGTCTGAGCAGGACACTTGTGTTCCCTTTACCTGAAGAATTTCTGATGTTAACTCACTGCTTGTGTCCCTCTGTACTGTGCTGGGAATCACAGCAGGAAAACAGCATCTGTACATCTCCATGGCCATCTCTGATCCTATCTGCAGTGGAAACTCAAGCACAGGGTAAAAAGTAAGCTCAAGGCTGAGGTCCTGAGCTCACAAAAACCCTTAGGATTGCACAAGCTTCAGAGAAATCACCGCTTTGTATTGTCTCTAAGTGCCTCATCCAGGCTTTGCTTAAACACCTCCAGGCCTCTTCACCACCTCCCTGGGCAGCCCATTCCAATGCCAATCACTCTCTCTGCCAACAACTTCCCCCTAACATCCAGCCTAGACCTGCCCTGGCACAGCTTGAGACTGTGTCCCCTTATTCTGCCACTGGCTGCCTGGCAGAAGAGC
Organism: Tricholaema leucomelas; assembly: GCA_013400475.1. Taxonomy (NCBI): domain Eukaryota; kingdom Metazoa; phylum Chordata; class Aves; order Piciformes; family Lybiidae; genus Tricholaema lacrymosa; species Tricholaema leucomelas. The sequence goes on from WAAF01012585.1 coordinate 34,251, forward strand.
CCAACCCCACCTGGCTACAGCCTCCCTTCAGGTAGTTGTAGGCAGCAATGAGCTCTGCCCTGAGCCTCCTCTTCTGCAGGCTGCACACCCCCAGCTCCCTCAGCCTCTCCTCACAGGGCAAAGAAAGCAGGCAAGACAGCAAGATGCAGAGTTCAAACATAGTTTCCAAAACTCAGTTGGAATTCCTCTACTTAAGTAGATGCTAAAATGACTGCAACATAAATCCTATAACCAGCTAAATAGGCACATGGATTTTATTGGAGGGGTTGGTTTGTTTGTTTGGGCAGGGGAGGGTCTGGTTTGAGGTGTTTGGTTGGGGGTTTTTAGTTGATAGGTTGTTATTTTGTTGTTGGGTTTTTTTTGCCTGTTTGGAGCTTGTTGTTTTTTAGGATTGATCATTTTTTTTTAAGATACATTTTCTTTCTGTAGGAATCTTTTGCCTCCTGACTTTCATTCATGAGTTTTCACTCATTTGTGAGCTACCCTTTCAGTTTGTCAAGGAAATATCTATCCCAAGAGTCACCTGTGAATAGCTGCAAAGTAAGAGAGAACAAGCCTTATCTCTACAGACTTTTTGTCCATTCTCATGCCTCCTCTCTAATCTAGTTTCTAGCAGCAGAAGTAAAAGGCAGATGCAGATGTACCAGTTCAAATGGTTGGAGAAACAAAGAACACCACAACAAACTGTCTAGCAGGGGACAGAGTTAGAAGTCAAGCCCTAGTCAGTCACCTTATAGGTGGATGCATTGCTGCTCTTCTTTCAAGAAGTGGGGAATTCATCCAACAGCTATTCTCATGGTCAATAACCACTGGCTAGAACGTTGGAGAAAAGAGAAGACTTTTGTTCACCACAATGAACTGGGTCAGAGAAAGCTCATGCAAAGAGGATTGGCATCAAAGCACAGCAGGCAACATGGCATCTACTCACTCAACTATGCTGCTTTCAAACTACAATGGGTCCTTTGGAGAAGTCATTTATCTGAACTCTATGTGAGGTAGGATGATTTGGCCCTAGGTACATTGGCATTTCAATAAAGCCTCTAGAAAAAGCACTTTGCAGTGCAATTCAGTAGAAAAAGAGAGTCCTCATACTGGCCTAAGCTGAGAAAAACTAATGAGAACTTACCATGATATAGAGCATTAGACATTAAGGGCACTTTGAGGCACTTCTGTTTAAAGAAAGACCAAAGGGCAGAATTTCAAGGGTGACAGTAAGTTGCTAAACACACCTTGCTTCTTATGGGTCTGCTGAAAGACACAGTTAAGCTGGTGCATGTGTTAAATCCATAACGTGCAATTACGAAGTCATGCACTCAGAACCACTTGCTCCTACATTTTCACTTGAATTCACCTTCTAACATAATCTCCACTAAAAAGACACCAGAGGAAACCAAGCATTTCTCTGACATTTCCAGCTCCATCCTTCTGAAGTTGTGTTCTGCATCTTTCTCAGAGGGCAGATGACTCTGAATTTAAGGCAGTGTAAAAATATTTCAGCTTTTCAAACAGTTGCTGTTAAAGCAAGAGGAATGCTTAAAATTAGGCTCTTTTCTTTTGTAGCAAATCAGAGATTCATAGGGGTAGAAGGGACCTCTGAGAACTGTCTAGTCCAGGTCACCTTCTAACCCAGATTCACCTAAATCATGTTGCATGAGAATGTGTCCAGGCGGGTGGTGAAAGTCTCCAGAGATGGAGATTCCAGAACCTCTCTGGGCAGCCTCTTCTAGTGCGTTGTCACCCTCAGAATTCCTCCTCATCTTTAGGTGGAACTTCTTACAGTCAAGTTTGTGCCCATTACCCTCTTCTTCTGTCACTGGGAACCTCTGGAAAAAGATTGACCCTATCCTCCTGACACCTACTCTTTAACTAGGTATAAGACTGATAAATTCCTTTCTCAGTCTTCACCTTTCTGGGCTAGAGAGTCTCAGATCTCTCAGCCTCCCCTCATAAGCGAGATACTCCAGTCCCCCTAATCATCCTCATGGTCCTCCATTGGACTCTCCCATGAACTAGGGAGCCCAGAACCAGACACAGTACTCCAGTGAGAGAAGAGGGAAAGGAAGTACCCAACCAAGGTACCCACTGGCTTATCATAGAATCATAGATTCAACCAGGTTGGAAGAGACCTCCAAGATCATCCACTCCAACCTAGCACCCAGCCCTACACAATCAACCAGACCATGGCCCTAAATGCCTCATCCAGGCTCTTCTTGAACACCTCCAGGGATGCTGACTCCACTACTTCCCTGAGCAAAAATATGAAAAACTTGAAAATATGAAAATGGTTATACTGGGAAATAAGAAAAGGAGAAAAAAGCTCCACAGTAAGAGACCATTTATTATTTTTCTTGAAGATTTTGTTTAGAAAACTAAGTAGAAGGTCACATTTCCTGCAAACCTGTTCTGCTGTACTTCTGCTCAGCTTCTAGTCTTGTGCTGTCTGTATAATGGAATGCTTTGGGGGTTTCTGGTTGGTTGGTTGGTTTTTTAATAAAGCAGCAGTTAAGGAAGGAGAAGACTGAGATTTTCGGAGAGTGAGGTTGAAGTATCAAGTTACTGCAGCCTCAAAATGAAACAGTACAATCTTTATCCCTTCTGGAACCTGCTCTAGTGGGAGGTGTCCCTGCCTATGGCAGAGGGTTGGAGCTGGATGATCCTTGAGGTCCCTTCCAACCTAAACCATTCTATGATTCTATGGAACATCAAATGTGTACTAAATTGCCACCAATAGCGATTTTCACTTTGTGACTCTCCAAATGGCAAGCCTATTCTCAAGATCATGCAAATCAAAGCATGCAGCAATATATTAGTATTTAATAATCCAAATAAAGGGATGGGAAGTAATGAAAAGGTTTGTTCACCATTTTTGAAGTACAAAAGAATTATCAGCATGTGATTCACACTGCACAGAGACTTCATAGACCCTATGTTGACCCTAGATCCACCTACTACTCTTCTGGATCCTGAGGAAGGCATTAGCTAAGGTATAATCATAGAATCAACCAGGTTGGAAGAGACCTCCAAGATCATCCAGTCCAACCTAGCACCCAGCCCTAGACAATCAACTAGACCATGGCACTAAGTGCCTCATCCAGTCTTTTCTTCAACACCTCCAGGGACAGTGACTCCACCACCTCCCTGGGCAGCCCATTCCAATGCCAATCACCCTCTCTGGCAAGAACTTCCTCCTAACATCCAGCCTAGACTTGCTTGGCTGGTGACTTTTACCCACAACAGAATAGGCAAGACTGAAAGATTAACTCACTCAATACATTACTTGAGCATTTCTACTGATAATTGTTATTAATCTAGGACAAACCATGACATTTTAAATCTTCACCCTGGTTACCCTGTGAAATCTATTAAATGACATCTTAGTTTATGAAGATTTTTTTTAATGTAATCCTTCAGCTAATCACTTCTCATTAGCTAGTGAAGGATAATGTGTTGAAGTGCTAATTTAAATGTGGAAGGTTCTGAAAAGGCTCAGAATAGCTCTAAAAAAATTGGTATATGTCTACAAAATGCAAATTAATTCTTTGCATTCTTCTTTAATTTACTCCTTCACCATGAAACACCACCACTTGCAATCCCAAGCACAAATCCAGGCTGGGCAGTGACTGGCTGGAGAGCAGCCCTGAGGAGAGGGACTTGGGGGTGCTGGTGGATGAGAAGCTCAACATAAGCCAGAAGTGTGTACTTGCAGCTCAGAAAGCCAAGCAGATCCCTCTTGTTCTGTCTCCAATTACCTGTGAGGAGAGCCCAGGAGCAGCCTCTCCACAATGTCCCTTCAGGTAGCTGTAGACAGCAATGAGGTGTCCCCTCAGCCTCCTCTTCCAGCTCCCTCAGCCACTCCTCATAAGATTTACTCTTCAGGCCCTTCCCCAGGTTCGTTCCCCTCCTCTGGACTTGCTCCAGCACCTCCACATCTCTCTTGAAATGATACCTTCCTTTACCAAAGTCTTCTCAGTATTACTGCCTTGGCCTTTAAACTCTTCCAACCATCAGGAACTTCTCCCCGTTTACATCCTTCCTCACAAGGAACTGCCGAGCCTGCTTCAGAGTCATTAATAGTACTGAACACAAACCATATTTTTAAGGCCACTGATTATCTACAACATGTAATAATATGTTATTGTTCCTTCCAAACTTTGGGCAAACCATAATTTCAGGAGGCTTGGCACAGCCTGACTGCAGAAATACTCTGAGGCAAGTAAATATTTGATAGCTTAGGTAACCACACAGAATTAACCAGCTTGGAAAAGACTTCTAAGATCATCAAGTCCAACCTATCACCTAACCCTTCTAATTACTAACCCATGGCACTAAGTGCCTCATCCAGCCTCCTTTTACCACACCTCCAGGGATGGTGACTCCATCACCTCCCTGAGCAGCCCATTCCATAGTGGCTTTTATACAACAGGAGACAAAACTGTTCTACTCATTCCATTTTTCCCCCATTCTGTAATCACTCTAAGGATAATTACAATGTCTTAAAAACAAAACAGCTCAACCCTGCTGTTATGTTATTCTACTTCAAAGCAGCACTTAATTCCACTCCAATAAAAAAAAAAAAGTGATATTTTGTGCATTAAAATCAGTTTTTCTTAAGAAACAAATGTGAAAAAATAAACTTATGAGAGTAAGAATGCAATAAGCTGAGCTCCACTGGGTAGCTCTTTGATCTGCTGAGTGGTTTCACTGCAACTTTGAAGCCTATTCCCAGTGTCAAATGATCTGGCCCTTTGCAAAGAAGGTCATACACAGAATACAGGGAGGAACCTTGCCTGTAACACAAAACTTTGCCATTTAAGTGTGAAATGCCTCCAGTTTTATCCAGTTCCAAATTCCTTATTGATATCACCTATCCACGTTGGTCAACTTCCAACAAATTGAGGGTTTCTTACCCTTTTTTTTCCATGCCATACAAAACACTAAGTTGTTGGGCTTCAGGTGCTCATGTTGCATTTTAGTCTACAACTATTGCTGGAAGCAGCCAGGGATGAACAATTTTTGAGGTCTAATATCTGCTTTAGATGCTGCACACCTACATGTTCCTAGGAAAAGGACACCACATGGCATCCATCACACCAACAGCCCCAGTCCCAAACAAACCAGTTGGAAGGACTGTGCTACGCATCAGACTCACCAATGAGTTTATCATTATCTCTCTCTTGTAATGATAGCAATGTATCAGCTTTTCCACACATCAGAAGCTATCTAATTTACTGAAGAGAGGGCCAAAGGCACAAAATAAGACTTGAGGGAAGCTGTAAAAAAGAAAAGCAAAGAAGCACACGAAACTGAAAACAAAAAGTCCCAAACATTACAGGATGAAAAAGAACTCCCAGGACAGTGCAATGATCTCCAGTCCTAACCATTGCTAAACGATGTATTAAAATCCTGGCCCTTTTTGCTTGAACTGATTAAGCTCTTGATAGAAATGCAGGCTGCCATGGTGAATATGGTTTTGAACAAGGTGGTACTGCTCATATTTTCCATAGAGCCTTGCAGTGTACCTTCCAAAGCCCTCTGACACATTACTGCTGACACAAGGTAATTCTGTTTATGAGATTTATGGGGTTGGTTTGGGTTGGGTTTTTTTTCCCCCTTCTATAGTCATTCTTGGGTTTGGACATTTATTCTCCTCAGGCACATACCAGCTGTGTGTCTTCTTGTTCACAAAGCAGCAGGTGGTGATGAATAAACACTGCCCTGTAACTTCCTCAGAAGAGTCATAGCTCTGTACCAGTCATCTGCACAAAAATCTCATTGTAAATAGCATCCGAGCAAGCGACAGATGTTTTAGTGTAACTAGACTATGAGGGTGAGGGTTTGCTCCTCACCAACCACCCCTCCCTACCCAGTGTAGCTTGTTTAGGCTGTGCTAATCCAAATACAGCTCCATCAAACATCAATGTAATTGCTCATCAGTTCCTTTCTCCTCTTTTTCATGCACTCTCCCCATGTGGGTTCTGTCCCACTCCTTCGCCCCTTCGTCAGTAGGGAAATAACTCCCAGGAAGAACACAAGCCCTGTGAGGAGAGGCTGAGGGAGCTGGGGTTGTTTAGCCTGCAGAAGAGGAGACTCAGGGCAGAGCTCATTGCTGTCTACAACTACCTGAAGGGAGGTTGTAGCCAAGTAGGGATTGGTCTCTTCTCCCAGACAACCAGCAACAGGACAAGGGGACACAGCTTCAAGTTGTGAAGGGGGAGGTCTAGGCTGGATGTGAGGAGGAAGTTCTTCACAGAGAGAGTGATTGGCATTGGAATGGGCTGCCCAGGGAGGTGGTGGAGTCACCATCCCTGGAGGTGTTCAAGAAAAGCCTGGATGAGGCACTTGGTGCCATGGTCTGGTTGACTGGCTAGGGCTGGGTGACCTTGGAGGTCTCTTCCAACCTAGTTGATTCTATTCTATTCTATTGTTGCAGAGAACACACTGCCTTCAGGATATTACAACAGGTACAGAAAGCATTTGTTAGCATGTAAAACCAGCATGTAACCATTAGTCACACACACACATACATACATATAAGTGTATTCTCTCTAAAAGATCTAATGCTATTACCTTGTCAACATCACCACTTTGCAGTGGCCAAATGTTAAAATATGCAAGAAAATCCAACAGAACAAACTACTCCAGGATTTTGCAAGCTTGAATTTGTCCTAGAGTGTAATTTATCACAATGGAGCCTAAAAACATAGGTATCACTGCAGCATGTGTTTGGAAACATGGTTGGGCTCAAACACAGACTAGTCAGAGGCAAGAAAAGACTGGCTGAGGCACTTAGTGCCATGGTCTGGTTGACTGGATAGGGCTGGGTGCTAGGTTGGACTGGATGAGCTTGGAGGTCTCTTCCACCCTGGTTGATTCTATTCTATTCTATTCAACACACTCCAGAGCTTTATCTTTCATTTGGATTTTCAATGCCACAACGTAGAAGGCAATAGTTGCTAATAGAGGAACATAAACCCATCGTTTAGGTAAGACTGTTCCAGTCTTTAAACATCTTTGGGCAGTTGTCTATCTGGATTATTTCATAAGAATGTTCAGGTATCCCCAGACAGGTTCATTTCAGTTACCACTCATAGAGCTCCTTCAATGGGAAAAGCCCTCTAAGCTCCTTGAGCCCAACCATCAACCTGAGACCACCATGACCATTAAACCACACCCCAGAGTGCCATGCCCAAATGGTTTTGGACACCTCCAGAGACGGTGACTCCACCACCTTCCTAGGCAGCCTGTTCCAAGGCCTGACCACTCCTCTAGTAAATATTTTTTTCCTTATATCCAACCCAGTGCTGATGCCTAATTGAAACAAACTAGAAAACCTGTATTTTTTTTAACCTAAGATGTCAACAGCTACATTCATTCACGCTGAACCCCTTTTTTTCCCCCTAATCAATTCCTTCAATTCTGGCACTTTGCACAAATCAGTTCCATTTCAAAAGGTTCTATAACGGGAAAAAGAAAAAAACCCATTAAATGAGCATTAAAATTCATCTCAAACTCATTATTTTTCAGTTTACTTGATTTACTGTTCTTATGCTATGTGAAGGAGTAGCATAGGTGGACTCCCACTGTAATTCTCTTAAAGTAATTTCAATGATTTAAGTGAGATGTTTTTTTCATTTGCTTCCATTCTTTTCTTTCTGAGGGCTCTCATGAGCAGTTGAGATGATTACCACTCTCTTACAGAAGCAGTTAAGTCCTTTTCCTGTAGTTAGTTTCAGACCTCCCAGTCATGAGCTCATACAATTTTATCATGCAGATTTGGCCTCTATTTGCCATATCCAAATCTGCCAGACATCTGCTCCAATTGAGTTCTTCTGGAATAGCTTCCCTCTTCTTTCCAAATGGTCCTTCACCTACTGTGACAGTTTTTCTACCACTGATTAGCACACCTTCCTAAATCATTAATAGATCTATCTCTGTGCTCTAAATTGTCTTCCAAAATACTTTCCCCTATGCTGTAACTGGGTTTTAAGTCTTCTTCCCTAAGCTTGTTTTTAATACATGAAAGTTGCCTACCACTCTGTGCTAGTTTGAGCCTACTAGAATGTTTTGGTGAGAAGAATCAGATCATAGGCTGAGAAATGAAAACAATGGTGTCTATTTCCCTCACAGTCTTGCTGAGATGGGTAGCAAGGAAAAGCAAAACATTAGATAAGGTCACTTCTGCTCNGTGCCAGCTGTAAATATAAGCTTCATTCAAATTTCCAGAGCCAACTGATTCTAGTCTGGGTGATTTCTAAAGTGTGGGGGGAGGGGGATACCCAAACCATCACACACTCACATAAAGGCAATGTAATTTTTATTCTCCCTTCAAAATCAGATAGACTTTGCCAAATGCTTGTAAGAAAATGAAGTATCCTTTATCTTCTGTTTTTCTAATTTCCTTTTGGGGTTTTTGTTGCTTGTTTGGGTTTTTTGTTGTTCATTTGAACAGAGATATTGCTAAATGCTGAGACTGTGCAATACACAGATGTTGCAGTTATGGCACAGGACAGAAGGAGAATGATCAGATGACTTCTCCACCTACACATCCTGAGGCTGAATAAAATTAATTTGAAGGAGCTCAAGAGCACTGGCTGAAATAGAATAGAATCAACCAGGTTGGAAGAGATCTCCAAGCTCATCTAGTCCAACCTAGCACCCAGCCCTATCCATTCAACCAGACCATGGCACTAAGTGCCTCATCCAGGCTTTGCTTGGTCACCTCCAGAGATGGTGACTCCACCACCTCCCTGGGCAGCCCATTCCAATGCCAATCACTCTCTCTGGCAACAACTTCCTCCTAACATCCAGCCTAGACCTCCCCTGGCACAACTTGGGACTGTGTCCCCTTGTTCTGCTGCTGGTTGTCTGGGAGAAGAGACCAACCCCCACCTGGCTACAATCTCCCTTCAGGTAGTTGTAGAGAGCAATGAGCTCTGCCCTGAGCCTCCTCTTCTCCAGGCTAAACAACCCCAGCTCCCTCAGTCTCTTCTACTTTCATGGCCACATTCTCTTCATCGGCTGCAAGAGGAAAAGGGAAATCTGCCTCTGTCTTCAAAGTGCTTCCTCTAGGGATGATTATAGGATCCTCAAGGATCTAAGTTCTTGAGTCACAGAGAAGATAACCCCTAAAAGATGACCTACAAGTCCCAGACTGACTACCATACAACATTTCACCCTTAATTCCCAGCATGCATTATCATAACAGGATCCTTGAATATCTTCCTAAAAATGCAAGCCCAAAAACTCTAATTAAAAAAAAAAACAAACCCAAAACCCAACCAAGCAAGCCTGACTTTCTAATACTGGAAACCACTGAAAATTAATTCAAAGCACAGCTGTTGAGTTTAAGGGCATTCTTTGTGGAAGCCTACATCAGGATTTCATGAACCTGCAATGACCAGCAGCAGCACTGGGTGTTTAACTTCACAAGAGAACAGATTCCAGCAGTGTAAGTCACATCTGTATTCATAAGCCACAGCTATTCACTGAAAGAAGAGTAGGATGGGTTCAACCCTGACATTCTTGTAACCTTGATTCTCAGTCCACCTTAAGTCATCAATAGATGGGGAAAGGGATTTTCTTCATTATTCTAGCAAGCCTCAAACCCAACAATAATTTTCCTGTTCTTAGATACAGGGCCAAAAGATCAGCACTGCACAGCACATGGATTGAAAGGTTAATATGACAGAGGAGGGTAGGAAGCATTTTTGAACTAGGCAGGTTTCTTTTATTAACTTTATAGACATTATGGAGAATTTAATTGGTTATTATTTCTGGCAGGGCTGGGCATTAGCAATGCCAATTCACAGAAAGAGTGATTAGCAGTGGAGTGGGCTGCCTGGAGAGGTGGTGGAATTACTGTCCCTGGAGGTATTTAAGAGGAGGCTGCACGAGGCACTTAGTGCCATGGGTTAGTTCATCAGAAGGGTTAGGTGATAGGTTGGACTGGATGATCCTGCAGGTCTTTTCCAACCTGGTTAATTCTGTAATTCAGAATCCTTGTGGCATGTTACAAACTTGACCATTAAGGTTTTTGTTAGGTTTAGCAAGGCAGTGTGTGTTTTTCCAGCATAGACTGGCACACTGCAGAGAATGTTCCACATCTCAAGTATTCAAAGCACAGCTTTGACTACCATTTGGTGGGTCTTATTTATACCTATTACCCTCATGCCGCAAAGAGGAGCACTGGGGAGTGTTTCCCCATGGATTTGCCAGAAAGCAGAGAAGGGTGAAAATATTTCTTTTTTAAATTAAGGCAAGTAAAAAAAAAAACCAAACCAAGCCAAAACAAAAACCAAACTGAAACCAGCACCAAACCACAGAAAGACCCACAACCAAACCACAAATCTCACCCAGATCAAAACACAAACCCTGCCAAAATCAAAACACAAACCCATCCAGATAATCAAGTTTGTCTAATTATATTAACACAAATGCATTTCCATCAGCAAATATATGATTTCTGTAGGATCAAATCAAGGTACTTCTGCCAGGGGAGGTCAAGGCTGGATGTTAGGAGGAAGTTGTTGGCAGAGAGAATGATTGGCATTGGAATGGGCTGCCCAGGGAGGTGGTGGAGTGGCCATCCCTGGAGGTGTTGAAGACTGGATGAGGCACTTAGTGCCATGGTCTGGTTGATAGGCTAGAGCTAGGTTGGACTGGCTGATCTTGGAGGTCTCTTCCAACCTGGTTGACTCTATGAAATCAAAACATAAGCCCCACCTAAACATAAAAAAAACCCAAACAAAACAGAAAAAATAAACCCAAACAGCAAAATGCACACAAAAAACCCCAATCAAGCAACAACAACAAAAAATTAGTACACACACAACACCACCACAAAACTTAACAAACACAAAACCCTCCAACAACCCTTTCCCATCTCACCTCCCCAAATTAAAAACTCATTCTTGTCTTCTGCTGCATGGAAATGTTAGTTAGGCAGCATCATCTATGTGGGTGTGAAAAGAGAATACCAGAAAGGAGATAAAAGTCAATTATGTCCAAAGGAAAATTTCATCTTGAGTTTCAAAGAAGAAAGGAGAAGGCTCCTGCCCCTGAAACACTCTAAAGTACTTCAGACCCAAATTTCTGGTTTAGTGTGTGGTGTGTCTGCTTGCAGTTTGGGGTTGCCTGTAGCTGGGGAAGGAGCCAGACTGCTCTGTGCAGCCAGGGAACGCTTTTAAAGGCGACATTTACAATAACTGTAATTTAGGTAGCTTGGACCAGCACAGCACTTGGCCTTACAAGAAACAATTTGAGGAAAATAGGTTTAGTGCTTTTTTGTTACCATCTTATTGCACTTCATGCTGCTAATATCACAGAGTAGCTGGCTTCACACTATCCATGAAAATTTATATCCCAGACCAGAGCAGCCTTCCTGAGAGCTCGCTTCATGATTTACGTCTACACTAGGATGCTGTTGGCGCCTTATAAGAGTTGATTGCTCCAATCATACTAAAATTTAGGTTAAAGAAAGTACCTACCTTAAAGCTCACCTAAAAATCTCAACCTTTCTTTCTTCTGACAACGAAGTGCCTGAGCACAGGGAAATTTCTTCATAGTAATGTTTCAGAAACTTTAGTTTCAAGTTAAAACATTCTGTAAAGATTCTGTAAACCTCATGCTCAGAAAAGGCTTCTTTTAAAAACATATGATCAAGGCCAGCATCCCAAGTGAGGGGATTTGAGGAGCACAATGCTAAACAATGTGTTTCTTAGCCCAAAAGCTACCAAAAAGGAAAAGGCAGCCCTAAGAAGCTAAGCCTGCTGAAATAAATTACAATTTTGTGCTCAAAACCCTAAGGGAAGTTAGAAGAAGGGGAAAGGCTCTACAGAAAATTAATCTTCGATCTCTGCTTTTCAAATGTTTTGATTTACCTCAGATATAATTTCTGCTACCCGTTCATAAGGTTAAGCACAGAGAATATCAGACTAAGTTTGGCATTACCACTACATCAATTTACTTCATTCTTCATTTGAGTTTCCCTACAGGATTGAAAGGCTTTGCAGGTGCACCGAATCGGTTTCTCTGATACCCAGTGGAAAAGAGCTACTGAGAGGCAGAAACATAATAAATGTAAATCTTATCATTGACTTAGTCCTTACAACTCACCTACACAGCTGAAAAGAAGACAGTAACCAACACCCATTCTATAGGGGGAATGACTAAAGTATCAAAGAACATCTGCCACTGAGCTTTCTGAGATTTCTTTGCCTCTAAATTCCTATACAGAAACAAAGTGGATTTCCTTTTGGAAATGGAAAGCCATTGCAAACTTCCTAGCTTATTAGTGACTTATTTGTTCCATAGCATTTGGGTTTGGTCTTTTCCTAAAGGACTGTGGATTCTGACAGCCACTATATGTCTTCCATGGCTACATTAAACCACCACAGGTTTATTGTCATGCTTCGGTTTCAGTACATTATCATTTTCGTGCCTTTCATTTCATCTTCATTAATTTTCAGCTCCTTTGACACCTAGGCACATATTTTGTTTTCTTTACTTTATTGGTCACAGACACCTTCTGTGAAAAAAAAATAAGCTAATAATTTCCAAAATCTTTAATTAACCAAGACCAACAATCTGTTTGCTCTTCTGATCTCCAACAAACCTTTTACAAGATCATATTTGTAAGGTCAATCAGTAACAGTAATTTCTCTGCTTATTGCTTTCTGCTGCATCTAAACTTCAATTCAAAACCTTCCTGATTTACTATGTCATAGGTATGTGAAATAATTTTCTGTCTTGTCTTTTGCCTAGTGGTTGCAGTTCATGTGTATTTAGCCTAAGAAAAAGAAATAGGCTTAGGTGATATCTCCAGATTTTATCTTAATGTGTCCACATATTTTTCTGCAGGTTAGAAATGCATGCATGTAGAGATAGACATGCACTTACATACAGATATACATCACTGCATGGTAAGGTGGGAAAGAATAGAATAGAATCAACCAGGTTGGAAGAGACCTCCAAGCTCATCCAGTCCAACCTAGCACCCAGCCCTAGCCAATCAACCAGACCATGGCACTAAGTGCCTCATCCAGGCTTTTTTTGAACACCTCCAGGGACGGTGACTCCACCACCTCCCTGGGCAGCCCATTCCAATGCCAATCACTCTCTCTGTGAAGAACTTCCTCCTAACATCCAGCCTAGACCTCCCCTGGCACAACTTGAGGCTGTGTCCCCTTGTTCTGTTGCTGGTTGTCTGGGAGAAGAGATCAATCCCCACCTGGCTCTGGAGATATTCAAAACCCACCCGGATGTGTTTCTGTGTGATCTGGTATAGGTGATCCTGCTCTGGCAGAGGGGTTGGACTGGAGGAGCTTTTGAGTTCCCTTCCAGACCCTGACATTCTGTGATTCTATTGCTCATTGTTTGTGGATTATTATTAAAAAGAAGAACCTTATTGTCTGTTACCATCTCTAGCACCACAATTTAGTAGACTGTGGGCCAGAAGAAACACACTCACTGACTTTTATCCAGAGCAGGTTGTTGCATGCACCTCAGTTCTGAAGCAATACACATGGGCTAAAACATTCAGATACTTAGCCTCCACAATTACTAGAACACTCACCATGAGAGATTTGTGCTGTTACTCATCTTTTCATGGAGAGATTAAGAGAATACCTACACATAGTCTGCAACTGAAAGATTCTTCCTGAGAAGCAGATAGACAAAGCCATTTGGGTTTAGACCACAGTAGAGCCACTCCACTCCCCAGATTTTTCCAATGTCTGGGGGAAGTTTGACTTTGCAACGTACACAAACATATCAATTCACACATTCCACAGCCTCCAAAGAATTCCACAGGTTCAGTATCAAATCTATTCTGATCCATCTACAGAGCAATCCAGGTAAGCAAGCTATGGTTCCAAAACTGTGCCTGACTCTTTTAGCACACACTGCTCTCAGATGCATGTCTCTATTCTGTTTTGTACCTACCTACTTGAAGTATTCTTCTGCCACACAGAAACACAACCATCACTCCCAGGGGACCTGAGCCTCCACAGAGCATGCACCTTTTATGCAAGTCATACAGCCTGAAGACTCAGCAGAAACCAAGCTCTCTGCAAAACTTGTAAAGCCAACCACTTGACAGATGTGTTTGTGTGATACTGTTGTGTACCTGTGCTACAGAAATGTTTAGTAGATCAATGTGCAAAACCTAACAGCTCCATTCCAACACAGGTTTTTGTGCTGGTTTGAGGCTAATAGGAGTATTTTAATGAGAGAAATCAGAACACTGGCTGTGAGAAGGAAACAATAGTGCACACATGTATTGAAAGCTTTAAATGAAACTATGTTCATACATTTCTGTTCCTCTGTTCCAGTTAAAAAAGAAGCCTCTAATTGTCTCTTAAATACAGACAGGATTTTCCTTGTAAAGTTATATTTGAATGGGTTCCAATTGGCTTTACTTAACAGTGTATTTCACTATTGATTACTCTCAGAGCTGCTGTGTTGTTGCACAAGAAGACATGATAAGCAGCTTCTCTCCTGAAGCACTTTGTTTGATTTAATGATGAATTTTTCTTGTGTGCAGTGCAGAGCCATGGAGGAACTGGCTCTCAACTGCCCTAGCAGTTGCAAACTGCTAAGGTAAAAGCTGAATAAGTCCCTCCAGAAAGAGCTGCTAATTTGGAATTGTTCTCTTACATCAAAGATTAATATTTGAAAGATCAATCTTGCCTGAATTATTATCCTGAAAATAAATACACTGTCAAGTATCTTAAAACACCACAGAGAACTTTCTTTGTTCTAGGTAAACTATTCCTTTGTCTCCATCTACATGTTTCTCTTATCATAGAATCAACCAGGTTGGAAGAGACCTCCAAGCTCATCCAGTCCAACCTAGCACCCAGCTCTGTCCAATCAACTAGACCATGGCACTAAGTGCCTCATCCAGGCTTTGCTTGAACACCTCCAGGGATGGTGACTCCACCACCTCCCTGGGCAGCCCATTCCAATGCCAATCACTCTCTGGCAACAACTTCTTCCTAACATCCAGCCTAGACCTCCCCTGGCACAACTTGAGGCTGTGTCCCCTCATTCTGTTGCTGGTTGGCTGGGAGAAGAGACCAACCCCACCTGGCTACAGCCTCCCTTCAGGTAGTTGTAGACAGCAATAAGGTCACCTCTGAGCCAGGCTGCACATCCCCAGCTCCCTCAGCCTCTCCTCATGGGGCTGTGCTCCAGGCCTCTCACCAGGTTCATTGCCCTTCTCTGGACACCTCCCAGTATCTCAACACCTCTCTTGAATTGAGAATCCCAGAGCTGGACACAGGTCCACACCTGCTCCTAACTTGGTGTCATCTGCAAACTAACTGATGCTGTAATCAATCCACTGGTCCAGATCATCAATAAAGATATTGAACAGGACTGGGCCCAGCACTGCTCCTTGGGGGACACTGCTAGTGTCAGCTCCCAGCTGCTTCTGGGGAAGCAACCCCTGTCATCAGGTGAAAACAAGCAAACAAACAAAAAAAACCCCATAAAATAAAGTCACTGGACTGTAATCAACCTAAGGCAATCACAAGAAGTTAGACACTTGAATTAGCAGTTGCTAGACAAGATAGTATTATCCCAAAATGCAGGAAATAATCTAAAGTTAAAGGGTGTTTGGATGTTTTGAAGTTCATCATCACCTTCTTTTTAAAGGGGTGGAGGCCATGCTGAGTTGTTCCAAAGAGCCTCCTTGCTTAAGGGAGCAGCTCCAAGCTGATACTCCCCTAGATTATTTTCCTTTCACTTGTTTCAATATCTTTTTGTTGTTGTTGTTAAAATCATCATTCAGAATCAGATTGAAGTAGTGCCAACAAAACCGCTTTGAAACTCTGCTCGTGCACTTTACCTGCCATGGGAACTAGATCAAACTGCTGATGACTACAGACCTGAAGTCTATTTAATTTACAACAGCATGAGCCACGAGTGACAATGCTAACTTCCTGTCCAAATCTCATAAGCTTTCTACAGCTGAGAGCTCTGCCAGCTGCCATTTGAAGGTACAATAGTCAGCTTTTTCACAAGAGAAACAAGAAGCTCTTTGCAATGTGTTCTCTTTAGAATAGAATCAACCAGGTTGGAAGAGACCTCCAAGATCATCCAGTCCAACCTAGCACCCAGCCCCATCCAGTCACCTAGGCCATGGCACTAAGTGCCTCATCCAGGCTTTTCTTGAACATCCCCAGGGATGGTGACTCCACCANGACACAGTACTCAAGGTGTACCTCATAGCCTTAATCTCTTGACTATTTCTACAGAGAAGAAAGAGAAAAGTAGAACTTTTTTTCCAGTCATGGCACTTCATATCTTGTATTCCAGGTAACTAGGTGGTAGATCTTGAAGAAAATTCCCTGCTGACTAATACACAACTAAAGCAAGGAGGAGCTTGCATTGAAGGAAATGAGATTCAAACAAGACTTTGGAAACTTCCCTTACACATATGTCAAGTTTCCAGGGAAGGGACTGTATTTGAAGACTTGATATAAAAAGAAGTTGTTTCCATTTTTTCCTCTCCTGCTCCCAGTGATTATGAAGTCAGCTAGACAGAAGAAATTAAAGTCTATGAGGGGGTACAAACTTTAACTGCATGAATCACCCTCAGGATGCTTAGTGATTTTGCACCTCCAAAGTTCTACAGCTGGAGGCATTGACAAGAAGCCTGCTGGTGCACAATGGAGACACTCAAGTGATGTGACTAAGCCACTGAATTCATCATTTCATGTCGTGTCCATGAGTCATCAGATATATAAGTGGCAAACTTGCAGAAAGTCGAGATTAACCTTAATTCAAATTACTGGGCAGTATCTTGGTGTGGTTAGAGGCTGTGTGTAGGATCAAGTCCTTTAGACAGCTACTTCAGAGAGTCAGTAGATGTGATTTCTTCAGGCTGCAAATAGCAGACAATTTCCTTCCTGTACATCTTTGAGCAAGCCTTGATTTACATTTCATTTCTTTCAAAGCAGATTTCTCTATAGAACATTGAGATCTATGCATTAAAAAAAGCTATAATTTTGCCACTTCAGTCATCCCCTTTTACTCATACTTCTGAGAAATATTATTATAGCATACTTCAGTACAGCTGGTTGGGAAACAAATTTCCCATCCCTAATATGACAGTAGGAAGTTAAATGTCTTTCCTTTACTGTTCTTGTCCGTGACAAAAATCTTCCACTAAACCAGAGACAAGTTCTAAGTTTCCAATGATGATTTTTCACCATGCCAATAGTTTGGTTGTGTCTTGTTCAGAGCTCATTCAACTTGATTTCATTAAAAATACAACAAAACAGAAGGGAAAACATTTATGTATTCAGTGATTATAAAAGACAGAAAATAGAAGAGAATCAACCAGTTTGGAAGAGACCTCCAAGATCATCCAGTCCAACCTAGCACCCAGCCCTAGCCAGTCAACCAGACCATGGCACTAAGTGCCTCATCCAGGCTTTTCTTGAACACCTCCAGGGACAGTGACTCCACCACCTCCCTGGGCAGCCCATTCCAATGGCAAATGTCAAACATTGTATGGTAGCCTCCTTACTGGTCCTGCACTGCCTTCAGTAGCTACCATCAGAGCAAATGAGCACTTTGCCCTGGCAAACCACTCAGACTTTCCCAGTTCTACTCATTCCTCCCTCATTACACAGCAAATTAACAAGAGAATGGTGCTTATTTCTCTCTTACAGACAATTTGCTAAAGTCCTTTTTTTCAGGAAGGAGGAATTTTTTAGGTTGCCAGGTTTTCCTAAACAGGGATATTCATAAAAGCATAGAATCAGCCAGATTGGAAGAGACCTCCAAAATCATCCAGTCCACCTAGCACCCAGCCCTGTCCAATCAACTAGACCATGGCACTAAGTGCCCCAGCCAGGCTTGGCTTCAACACTTCCAGGCACAGCCACTCCACCACCTCCCTGGGCAGCCCATTCCAATGCCAATCACTCTCTCTGCCAACAACTTCCTCCTCACATCCAGCCTAGACCTTCCCTGGCACAACTTGAGACTGTGTCCCCTTGTTCTGTTGCTGGTTGCCTGGCAGAAGAGACCAACCCCACCTGGCTACAGCCTCCCTTCAGGTAGTTGTAGACAGCAATGAGGTCTGCCCTGAGCCTCCTCTTCTGCAGGCTGCACACCCCCAGCTCCCTCAGCCTCTCCTCACAGGGTTGTTGTTTTTTTTAATATAAGCTTTCATGTTTAGCTATACAAATAATAATTATAGGGTTTCATTTTTAAGACAAAGTACAGAACAGGGCACCAAATCTATGTACACAACATAAAAATAATAGGACATAAAGTTCCTACACTATGCCAGATTCTTAGTGTAATAGCTACATGGAACAAAAATCCCAGCACTGTCAGCTAGCAGTAATGAAAAGTTGATTCAAATAATGAGTCACTGTGAAGAAACACCAGAGGGCACAATCCTGTTGGAACTACTTATGAAAGACTGGAAGACCTTATCATTTTTTAAGCCAAAACCAACCACAAATGCAAAACCAAACCATGCAAAGAACCAACTCACACTCCACGCCAGGAACAAGCAGCTTGTTTAGCTGTACAACAACTTTGGGCACCAGTTTATACAGAGTTTTCTAGTACATCACTTTATGGTGCTCTGCCTGTCCATCTGTTAAGTGGATCACTGAGTTGTTCTTTCCTCCTTCAGCCTTACTGGCTCATAGTCGTTTAAGCACTGGAGAAACAATGAAGGTGTCTCTGAAGAACTCAAGAGACATCTGGCATTGCTTGGGTTATCACTTTACCTTGTGCTTTAGGCAGCTTTCTGTCATTTGGTGGTGATGACCACATCAGTAACACAGCTCCTAAGGTTCACGCATTAAAGATGCACCACGAAATAGTGGTTCTCACTAACTCCTTTCCACTGCTTGGGCTCTCCATTCTCTGCTCCTTATTTTGGTGATAATGGTGTTTCACCTCAAACTAAAAAAGGAAGTACTAGACACCAATCCCATATTCTTTTGTATTAGCCCAGGAAGATGAATTTTTCATTGTTGTGCCTTTTCTTTTCACCAATTCCACATGGATTTTTTTCCAAGGAGCACTAGAACTGTTTCCTGCTGTATTCCAAAGATTCAAGTGATAGCATAAGGTATAAGACTACTTTCCTTGTGTGATATCATAGCTGTTAATACCTAGAGAAGAAACATTTCTAACATCCAGGTTGAAATGTGGTAGTTTCTCTCAAATACTGTCTCTTATAAAAGCCATTCTTATCTACATGCAAAAATTGGCACACCCAGGTTTGACCTGGTTTTATGTTCAATTAGGCACAGACTTCTCTCAATGTCAGTGTGAGTCATTTGCCTTATGCAGGTACAGAATCTTTCTAGACAGAAGCAACAGTTTTAATACAATAACACAAGACAGCTGTGATAAGCCAGGAGACATCTTTTAAACTGGTGGTGGTAATAATTCTATCTTCACCTTATTTACAACAGTGATCATGTTAAATCACAACAGTGCTCAGAAGAGTCAGCAATCTACAGCCTGGATCAGGTGATGAATACCAGGCCTATAGTCTTTACTATCTTCATCTTGCAGTTACTTCTTTAAATGCACTGGTAAGCAAAAATCAGATAGGCAAGCCCAGTCACTTCACCTCCTTACAGCCTGGATAAGAGTGGCTGTTCTCCTCAGAGACATTATCTGTGAGGATAGCAGGAGTTTACTCACTCTTGTCTGCAGCTAACATGAATTTTCTTCTTTTGCCAAGTTATCAGCTAAATCCATCTATTCTGATGTGTGGACAACTTGACTTTAGCAATACATTTTCCTAGTAGCACTGGCAGTATTTCAAAAGCATTATCATCATCCTGTTGCACAGAGGTTAACAATCCAGCTGTGAATTCAGTGTCCCCTGACAACTTAAGCCACCCACCACTGTCACTGCTTATTACATACAAACATCCTGTTGCAATCCTGCCCTTCCTCTGTAACATCTAAAGAAAGCTGATTTTGGCATGCATGCTTGTGGTGGTATTGCAAGAAATGCCAGACTTACTGTTGAACACCTTCAAAAAGTCCTCATTTGGTCTTCATGGCACATGAATCCAGATTGTCCAGGGACCACTATCCATAATGAAAATGTCTCTGCTATCCTTTGCCATCTGTATACAGCTTGACAAGTGTCTAATTTATGCAGCTATTTATTCAGAGCTGCACTGACTTCGGGCTAGCTCGGGTTATTGACAACTTCTAAACAAGCAACTTTTCAGCAGCATCCCACCAGCATGATCTAGCATGGAACAGTGATGTAGCACAACTCCTTATGGACTCTACTCTCAGCTCTTCACTGACAAATGCATGCAAGTGGGCAAGAGAATCCTTTTTCTTCTTATGTTACGTAAAGGGTTAACCCTCCTGGGGGTGGTCTGAGCCTGACCCCAGGTGTAGTGGTTAGCCCACTCCCACTTCCTATCTAAGGCCCCTATAAAAACAGAGGAACTGACTGTTTCTTTCTCTCTTGCCCTGCCTGCCTGCTTGGTAGCACCACCTTTGCTGCTCCTGTTTTACCACGTGTTCATCCCACAGTGGACAACCCCTTCCTGATTCTACCTCCATCCATTCCCATCAATCTGGTTATGAATATATTTTTGTACCTTGTTTCCCTTCCCCATACCTTTTTGTAACTCCTCTACCTTAAATACCTTTTATCTACTGTTCAAGTGTTTTCTTTCAACTTCCAAATGGAAGCAAGGCTATTCTTTGGGTGTTTTACCCCTTTTCCTCTCTACATCTATTTCCTTTTAACTTCCAAATGGAAGCAAGGCTATTCTTTGGGTGTTTTACCCCTTTTCCTCTCTACATCTATTTCCTTTTAACTTCCAAATGGAAGCAAGGCTATTCTTTGGGTGTTTTACCCCTTTTCCTCTCTACATCTATTTCCTTTCTTTCCAGAAAAGGTGGGGGAGGGGAAGGCATCCTATTATTGCATTGATGCTGTTCACTGTATTTTGAGTCTCTGGGAAGCTTAAATTGGAACAAATACACATTACAATCCCTTCTGTGACACATGTTCAGCGAGTAGTTCTCTTGAACACTTCTTCATTCTTTTAGTAACTAACAACTTGGGTTTTTTTTCCTGTTACATACTTCAGTAACAGCCTCCAAAACTAAACCAGAAGCTCAATGGGCAGTCATAGCTAGTGCTGGCTGAGCACACTCCAACTGCTCAAAGAGAAGCAGTTTGAAAAGAGCAAGGGAAAAGATTTATTTCTGGGCTGAACAGATCAAGCTGCTGGTCCATAAATCCAACTAATGATTGGATTTTCATTAGCAATGCGCTGCATCAAAGGATAACTGAAGTAAGATATAGCTAGGTTTCTGAATGCAAATTAATACTTAAGGGTAACAGATCCCTCACAGTGTAAAATGTACAAAGACTGCTGAGCAACTGTCATGGTCACCCACTGTAATGCTAGGAACACAGAGAAATGATTAACTGAAATGGAAAACACAGCATCAATCTGAGACACAAAAGATTTCTTTTTTTCTCCTGCTTCTCAAACAGCCTGAAAAATAAGGTGTTCAGGATCAAGAGTTCTAACAGGAAATTAATTCAATACACCCATCCAAAACATTTATTTCCATGACAAAACTGTAAAGGGTTTTGCTAATGTTTTCTCCTATAAGAGTACACTCTAAAAAACACAGCTTCAGAGAGATGTTCTGGCATGCCCCTAAAGTATTCCTCAATTTCCAAGTTAACACAACACAGATTTTGTACAGTCCTCACTGCAGCTCTCGTGCTATGAAATGAGAGGAGATGTGCCATGCAGTTAATTATTCATGTCATCTTGCCTCATACAGGGAGAGACCCAGAAAATAGAAACCAGCTTACCCAGACTGCCCGAGAGTCACTGTGGTCACCAAGGGCAGCTATCAGCACCACATAATTAGCATTATCATAGTGGTAGAATGCAAACTCCCTGCAGAAGTGTTCTGAGGTTACAGTCAGAAGTCTTTGCTATGTTCAGCATTGAAGAACAAATAGAACAGCAAGGTAAAGAGATGGCAGTTCATTTTTTTTCATAGATAATCCAAAAATCCATTATAGGCAAAACTTCTTATTCTGACAGTCAAGCCTGGACCATATTTATTGCACAATACGTGTAGGTAAGTGCATTATATCTACTGCTCTGTATTTTCCACAGCCATAAAAGAGATAGTCACACCTAACAGGAAAAGCAATAATGATAGTAATAGGATATATGCCTCAAAGCTGTACCCCAGGAAACTCAGACTGTTAGTCTTTGCAAGCAGCTTAAATGCTGGAAACATATAAAATGGTTCCTATTTCTTCTGCCTGAGAAGCCACACCACTGTCCACTTAAGATGCACTGCAAGTTGGCTATGGAAACATGCTTTTGAAAGTAGCAAGACAGGGTTAGATTTATCATATAGGATGGCAAACATTACAGTGATGTTGATGCCTCTCTGCCATCCTGCATGAAACAAGTTAATGGTCAGAGTCCTTGACCAGGGTTACTCCTGATCAACTCCTTCCTTACCTCAGAAAGATATTTCCACAGCTCAGCAGTCGAGTTTATAGAAAGCTAAATACACTTGGAGTGCTTCTGTGCCATACAGCACAAGGCAGGCAGACTTCTTCTGAAGGCTTGGCATGAGTTTTTTTGATTCCTTTGAGTTTAGACATCAGCAACACATTGAGATGCGCAGAGCATACTCTGAGGCAGGGCTCTCAGCACCTAACCTAAAAATCATAACACAAGAAGCAATTGAGGGAGGCAGGTTTGGACACACTTTGAACAGATACATTCATCAGACTGAAAAATCTCAATATTGAAATATTGAATTGAAAACCTCTCCCATTAAAAGCAATCTTGTTCTTTTCATGAGGATTACACTACAGCCAAAAAAAAAACCCCACCAATATTGAAGATGCAAGATCTTATCAGAGTATGTTTATAACTATCAATACAATGATGTGGCTTATCACATTTTTACTAGTCCAGATCCAAGTGGGTTTCATCAGGCTGTTTTGTTATTCATAATGAGAACTGAAGGTTAATTTTGAATGTCTCACAGCTCTTCCTTCACTCCCCTGATTCTCAAATGTTCTATGCACTGTCACAATAGCTGAGGAACAGATATATGTTCTATCAACTAATATTTGTAGAATATATACACACACACCCCTGTGTATATTTTATATCTATACTCCTCCTGAAGGGAGGTTGTAGCCAGGTGGGATTGGGCTCTTCTCCCAGACAACCAGCAATAGCACAAGGGGACACAATCTCAACTTGTGCTGGGGGAGGTCTAGGCTGGATGTTAGGAGGAAGTTGTTGGCAGAGAGAGTGATTGGCATTGGAATGGGCTGCCCAGGGAGGTGGTGGAGTCACCGTCCCTGGAGGTGTTGAAGCAAAGCCTGGATGAGGCACTTAGTGCCATGGTCTGGTTGACTGGCTAGGGCTGGGTACTAGGTTGGACTGGATGATCTTGGAGGTCTCTTCCAACCTGGCTGATTCTATTCTATTCAACATTTGTCACTTCAATACAAGTAATATTTAAATGCTGTAAAAAAAATTCTCTGCTCTTCTTCTAACCACAGTTCGGTTCTTGGCTGGCTAAATATTTTTCAGCATTACTGGTAGAAAGGGGATGGCTAACACCCCCAAAATCAAACAGCTTAGCCTTCTTACAGCTTCAAACAGAGATCAAACCAAGGAGAAAAGTCATTAAAAGGAGGTTAGCTCCCACAGCTTACTGAAGAGCAAAGCAGCAAATGCTTTGCTCAGTTCCGATCATGATTTCAAAGCCTTTGACTTCAGAAAAGTGATCAACTGCAGTTATAAATTGTAAGCTTACCAGAAGCATCATTCAAGTTTCTGGCACTCTTACATACACAAAAGAAAACCTTTCTGAGGAAAGAGGAGTACTCATGTTTTGTGCCAGTCTCAGCAACTCCTCAAATAGCAGATGTGTTTGAAATTTCCATGCCATGTGGACTGATGAAAATCAAAGGTGAAACGTTGGAAAAATGAAAAGCGATAGAAGGAAGAGAGCAATGTTTGAGCCACAACAAAAGAAAGATTCTTGAGTACAAAAACTTAATAACACCTGCACATGAAACAAAGCAAAGCAGAAACCTCCAGAGTCAAAGTGAGCAGTTCCTCAACCAGATAAAGTCTTCCATGAAGATGCAGACATTCTTGCGAGTGCCTGGAGACAGTTTGCCATGAACTGCTGCTCAAATACTCATCCTTTTCCACCCTAACTGTGTGTCCTGTTTCTAGGCCAGGGACAACCAGAACAACAAGAGGAAGAGTCAGTAGAGCATGAGACTCTTAATCTGAGGGTCATGGTTGGGTGCCAAAATAAAGGATGTGATGGTTTGGGTGCTCCCTGCCCCCTCCCCCCTCCACTTTAGAAATCACCCAGACTAGACTCAGCCAGCTCTGGAAATATGAATGAAGCTTATATTGACAGCTATGCAGCTATATATACAAATATACAGAGTAAAAGGTAATGCAGAAACACAACTCCCCTCCCAGAAACCTGAATCCCCAGGAGGGGCTCTCAACCACCCCCTCACCTTCCCCCTACCCTTCTCAACCTTACCCCAGTCCCAAGGAAGAATGGAGGTTTGGCCAGGGGGGTTAGGAAGCAAAGTGGATTAGAAAAGAAAATGGAGGGTGAGGTTAGAGATTGAGCTCAGAGCTTGCCAGCAGCAGAGGATAAGTGATTATCTATGTTTTTATTTCTTGTTCTTATACATCTCAGCAAGCCTATGAGGGAAGTAGACATCACCACTGTTTTCCTTTCACAGCCTGTAATCTAATTCTTCTCACCAAAACATTCTAGCTAGCTTCAAACTAGCACAGATGGCTCCATAAACACTGATGTACCTCTAAATTCCTGCAGATTTTCACTTGTGCATTGGAAAAGAGAATCAAGTTCTGCCCTCATCATGAAAAAGCTCCTAAAGCAGTTAACAGAACAAAAGGTTTTGGCTCTGTTTACAAACAAAATGAAACCCAAAAAACTAGAGACTGGATTCACAATCATGTTAAGTTAGCAAACTAAACTGACCAATGCCAAGCATAGGCTGATCTTTCTTGTACAATTGTTTCCAGTCAAAATGAATTTTAATTCCCTTCACTCCACTGACAGTATTGAAAAACACAAAGTTCCAGTGAGTTCCTGGGGCCAGGGAAGGCTCTCACACATGGGTACCCCCCTCTGGGTACAGTTTCAATACTTTATTATAGCTTAAACGCTAAAACCATAACGAGAAAGGTGTACTGGAAACCACAAAACCTATGGCTACAGCCATAGAGAGGAACTACACTGCTGAATAGGACATGACAAACAATCCTGAGTAGCTCCATTGCCCCCAAGGATCAGTGCTGGGCCCGGTGCTGTTCAGTATGTTTACTGATGATCTGGACCAGGGGACTGAGTCCAGCATCAGTAAGTTTGCAGATGACACCAAGTTAGGAGCAGGTGTGGAGCTGTTGGAGGGTAGGAGAGCCCTGCAGAGGGACCTTGTCAGGTGGGCAGAGACCTGAGACCTCAAGCACAACCCTATGAGGAGAGGCTGAGGGAGCTGGGGGTGTGCAGCCTGCAGAAAAGGAGGCTCAGGGCAGAGCTCATTGCTGTGTACAACTACCTGAAGGGAGACTGTAGCCAGGTGGAGTTGGTCTCTTCGTATCAATGCTTTCGTCTTACACACAGCAATCCTAAGTCAGAGTCACCTGTCTGTGCCAAGGTTAGGACTGAAGACTCAGTCCTAGCTTAGGGAAATTTCCATGTGTTTCAAATACATCACTTCTTTTTTTCCCCCACCAGCCTTCTAGGACATGCTTCAAACACATCAAACACTCTATCATGTCTAAGCCTTCTCATACATAAACTATGCAAAAAAGCAGAGCTATGTGGAACAAAAAGTCCCCGAAGGATAACACCCTGAACAATCTGCCAGCCTTTCACTAGTGATTTAAACATGATTAACATCCTTTTTATCATATTTTTGTTTTTAAAATATCACAATCTGTCCATGTACTGATAGGAGAGCTTCTGCATTTAGCTAATTAAGACAGTCTCAAAGGCAGGAAGTCTAATGGGTAACTCAGAATAGGTGTTCATTAATCAAGCAATGCCTCCTAAGCATACTGGTTTTCCTAGTCCTAGCCCACTTGGGACAAGCCCCCTGAGAAAAGATGGTAAATCACAAGGATGCAGGAAGGCAGCACATAACAACCCTCAGATCTCATTATTTTATTGTGTGGAATGAACAACAATGCAACACTTCTCTATTGCTGTCTACAACCACCGGAAGGGAGGCTGTAGCCAGGTGGGGGTTGGTCTCTTCTCCCAGACAACCAGCAACAGAACAAGAGTCTCAAGTTGTGCTAGGGGAGGTCTAGGCTGGATGTTAGGAGGAAGTTGTTGGCAGAGGGAGTGATTGGCACTGGAATGGGCTGCCCAGGGAGGTGGTGGAGTCACCGTCCCTGGAGGTGTTCAAGAAAAGCCTGGATGAGGCACTTAGTGCCATGGTCTGGTTGACTGGCTAGGGCTGGGTGCTAGGTTGGACTGGATGATCTTGGAGGTCTCTTCCAACCTGGTTGATTCTATTCTATTCTGCAGTTCTTAGGATGTTCTGACAGAGGAAGAGCTTGAGAGGCAGAGCTACAAGCCGCTTGGCCAGCCAGCTGCATGCTGATAGAGTTCCTATGTGAATACCTTGATGAGTACAAATGATGGTGGAAGAAAGCTCTCTACATTAACTGATGTTCCCTGGGTTGCTTTAGGTAGTTGAAAACCCATTTTAACGGAATCAACAAGCCTAATTTCAGTTATAAGATATAGTTCTGTAGTAGATGGGGGACAGACAGAGTTAGAAAGAAATGCCAGCCTCAAGACTATGGTTACAATTGTGCTGCCTATATCTAGGGTTATTTCTGAAGATCTCAGCTAGTCACCAGCATTTTGTATTTATTATACTTATATTTAGAATCTTATGAATCATAGAATCAAGCAGGTTGGAAGAGACTTCCAAGATCATCCAGTCCAACCTAGCACCCAGCCCTACCCAATCAACCAGGTGACAGCACTAAGTGCCTCATCCAGTCTGTTCTTGAACGCGTCCAGGGATGGCAACTCTACCACCTCCCTGGGCAGCCCATTCCAATGCCAATCACTCTCTCTGGGAAGAACTTCCTCCTAACATCCAGCCTATACCTCCCCCAGCACAACTTGAGTCTGTGTCACCTTGTGCTCTTGCTGGCTGAGTAGGAGAAGAGACCACCTCCCCCTGGCTACAGCCTCCCTTCAGGTAGTTGTAGACAGCAATAAAGTCTGCCCTGAGCCTCCTCTTCTCCAGGATACACACCCTCAGCTCCCTCAGCCCAAGCTCTCATCAATTCCCAGGAGATATTCTATCTTTAAGTGCATATATAAAGGCAAAATCTACTAACATATATGTTTAAATGCTTGGCTTTATCCAATGAGTTCTTTCCTAGCTGCTCACAGTGAGTCTATCACAACACAACAGCTCCCTTGGAAACTTTATTTTCTTTTTTTCAACTAAGTCATGTCCTTCCAGACATAATCTGGCATCACAAATGCTATTTTTAGCCCTGTTTTATCCAGGATGACAAAATAAATAGAAATGCCATATTTCAGACCCTTGGAAAGGCAAACACAATCGATTCATACCATATAGTTCAGCCTCAGGTATTTCAGACTTTATAGATGAAGTCATTATAGCAGGAAAACAAATTGGAGAAAACAAACAAAATCAAACCAAACTCAAGTAAATAACTAAACAAACAAAAAAACCAACCTACTTTGTCATTGAAAATAATTTAGGGGGAAAAAAAAGAGTCCCCCTTTAAGGACTGGCCAGAAACTTTGGACAATTTTGATGCATGGTTTCTGCAAAGTTCTCTTCTGTTCTCGTTCAACATTATCAGCTCACAACATGCCAATCAAAGGAGAACTAAGGCCAGTGACTGCTCAGGAAAAAGGAGATGGAAGGGAAGGACCATTTATTAAATTAACTGAAAAACAATAATTGTTCATTAATCAAGGCTTGTTCCTCAACCAGGTCCAATAAGAAGCTGGCATGCAAGTGATGTTCCAGCACAGTGCATTTCTCAGCAGAACCTTGCCAAACCGTTAATCAGTATCTCAATTTTCTTGTTTGGCACCATTGAAGAAAAGGAGAAGCTATCAGCAGCTTTAAAAGACTCTTTTATTGGGTATGTTGTCCCAAGCTGGGATTTTCCCTTAATATTCCTCCCCTGCCCTTCTGCCTGCTGTCATTAAAATGTAAATTTTAGAGATAAATGGACTTGAAGTGCCTTATTATGGAGGTAGAAAATATCATTACTGAAGACTGCAAATACAGGATTAACTTTTAAGAATGGGCATGTTATTATGCAACAGTACTTTTAACACCTCTGCAATGTCTTTGCTGTGAAGGATATTAAGATAGTCTTTATCAAAGCTAAGGAAGTTATGCACTAATATCCTCAATGCCCAAATCAGCAACACACTGCAACGGATCGGACCCTAACGAAAGTAAGCCTCACCAAAATGCTTTAAAGATGCAAATGGTAGAAGGATTCTTCTATTCATCACTGAGTGTAACAACCTCTCCTCTGAAAAAGCTGGGCAACACAGAAACGATGTACTACACGAGGAATACACCTAAGAACCTCTGGGAGGATCACTGCTGCTTCCACAGACAATTTCATACCACAGTAAGATGGATTTTGGCCACCAGTGAGGATGTATCTTCTTATTACTCAGCCCCCTCAAATGCATACCCAAGTAGCATATCACATACAGCACTGCAAAATTACAGCCATCCTCTCAGTTCTCCTATTGCAGCTGACATGTACCATACTTCATTTCTAATGAGTTCAGTGGCACCCATCACCTTCATTAATGAAAGGAGTAAGGCAACAAGTTCTGCGTTTGAATGAAATGGTTTATTCATTACCCCAGCAAAGCTTTGCTGTTCAATTCAGTTATGGTTTCCTTATTTAAAACTTTTGGCAAGTGTTTCACTGTCTGCTTTCTTTCAATGGCACTAAGGATCAGCTGCTGCCAACTGGAAGCTCTCTCTAAAGGAGAGGATCACATGGGATGTGGCTGGATGTGCAAGAGCTCTGAGTGATATACAGCGTGACAGCTCCTTGGAACAGGAGCCCACAGCACTCTGGTAGTGCTGGCAGACTGTGGAGCTCAAAGTTTTTCAGACTGCAGAATGAATCAAGTGTTTGACAGACATTAGTATGTGGTAGGGGCAGCAGCTTCCCAATCAATGCTGTGAAAAGAAAATTGGAGCTACAAGCTCAGCTGCCAGAACTCAAAAAGATGTATCAGAAAACAGAGATGGAAGAAATCTCTCTACATGGAAAACAATGTCCCAAAGAACACAACACCAAGATAAGAGCTTTTAGACAGCTGTGCTGAGAAAACTGAAGTCATAAATACTGTGAGCTTCCAGTTGTTCTTGGGGAAGGAAACACTGCACCATGAACTCCTTTGTCTTAATGCTCAGAAGGAAACGTGAGCATTTGTTAGCTACACAGCAGTTCCATTTAATAAACAGCAACTGAAACAGCATCCACAATCTTCCCAGCATTCTCCCTCATGACACATACATGCATGCATTTCCTGATTTTTGGGATTTACTTTATCATTCTTCACTCACTGAGACATTGATTTGGGTGCTTCAGGCACAAGGACTGGAAAAAGAAATATATATATATAGGCGGAGGAGGGGAGGAGAGGAACAGTAGAAGCACAAAAGGAAGGAAGAAAATCAAGCTGAAAAAAGCAAACAAAAAAAAACCAAAACAAAATGACAACACAATGAAAGAAAGAAAAATAAAAAAAGAGGGAAAATATTAACAATTTAAGTGTCACTGATCATAAAGACAAGAACCAGCTGTTTACTAATCCTTGTTGTCTGATGTAGCCTTCCCTATCTATTTAGCGATCATTAAACAGTACCAGTGTGAAGTGAGGTAGCCATCAGGAAAGTTTCAGTCAAAAAGGCAAGGTCAAATCTGTTCCTCTTATACCAAAAGAGAAAAGCTATTATTCTGAGACTCATCTTAGCTCAGTGGAGACATCTATACTATAAACACTTGAAGGTGACTCTAACCCTCTCTGTAATAAATACAGTCAGTGAAAATAAGCATCTACAGAGGATAACTCTTATTTTTTTCTGCACACTGACTCAGGACAAGATGTTTCATTTTCTAGAGTGTCCCTAACCCTGCATCAGTTGTAATCAGTTCTAAATGACTGGTGCAAACACAGCTCTTCACATCACTGAGGTCAAAAGTTTAAGCTCTGGCTTCTTTTAAAAAAGCAGTTCAGCAGCAGCAAGACAGAGTACCAAGTTCCCATCATATTCCCATCAGGCTCAGCTTTCCAGCACAGGGTGGGATTTCATTCACCGAAAAGCAGCGCTTGTATTAGCTAACAAAACAAGAACCAGCATTGTTCAGGATGTTTAACCACAGGTTGAAGCTGTTCCTGTTGTTAAAAATGAGAATTTTGACATCTGGATACACACAAGTAAAAATATTTACACCTTGTCATCTTACCAGGAATAAAAACTTGTTCCATTTGCTGGTAGTGTGGATGCACAGACCCACGATGCATGCCACATCAGGCTATATAGTGATACAGTTTGAAGGGCTTAACAATACTATGAGACTGCTTTATCTGGCTTCATTATCAGAAAACACACAAAGATTTGCCCATAATTAAGACATTTGATATTAACTAATACTAATAAATAATATTAATTAATATAATATTAATTATATTCATTAATATAATGTTAATATTATGTGGGAAAAGGTTTTGTTGGTCTGTCTCAAATGACTACGTGGGCTAAGAGTTTCTTTCCCTTGTGTCTCCACAGTCAGTGAAGTCACTGCTTAGTGCAACTGCTTAAGAGAGGACAACAGTTTAAGAGGGATAAGGATCTGCTCAAGAGAGTGCAGCGGAGGGCTATGAGGATGATGAAGGGCCTGGAGCACTGCCTGATGAGGAGAGGCTGAGGGACCTGGGGCTGTATAGTCTGGAGAAGAGAAGACTGAGAGGGGATTTAATAAATGTTTATAGATATCTGGGGGTCAGGAGTGGGGAGACAGGCTCTGCTCACTTGCTCCCTGGGATAGGACAAGTCGCAATGGATATAAGCTGCAGCACAGGAGGTTCCACCTCAACACAGAGGGGAACTTCTTGACTGTAAAGGTCACAGAGCACTGGAACAGGTTCCCCAGAGGGGTTGTGGAGTCTTCTCTGGAGCCTTTCAAGGCCCATCTGGATGTGTTCCTATGTGACCTCAGCTAGGCCTGGCAGGGGAATTGGACTTGATCTCTTTGGGTCCCTTTCAACCCTTAATATCCTGTGAGCAGCACATTCTGTCACCAAATCCAGAGCTCCAGTCACTATTAGCTTCCATTTTCTGCAAGATGGACTTCCACTGTCTGTTTGATATTCACCTATCAAAGCTAAGCCAAGCCACCAAAGTCAGGCATTTGGGTAGATGATATCCATGCTTGTCCTTCACCATGCTGACCCCAGGCAGTTCTGGCATGTGTCCCAACTTCAGTACAGTTTTCTCTCTTAGAAAAGCCTTCCCTAGCACTCTCTTTCTCAGTTTACTGTTTTGCCAAGATTTTCCCAATGCACTCACTTTTCTGTTGCTGTTCCTGAAACTATCCTCTCCTCAGTCTTTGGGACAGTACTTAGCTTATGCTGTCTCCTAGTCACTAATACTTAGTGATTCAGGGAAGGAAAACAGGGACTGAAAACTAGGGAAGATGAAAGTGTTCCTTCCTGCTTTTCTACTCAAGGAGACAGGGGACCTCCTCTCCATGACCACAGTGCTGATGCCTCTAGGAGAGAGAAGAATAAATAAAAGTAATCAAGAGAAGGAAAAAGGCCTCTTTAGCTGTGCTAAGCACAGCTCTGAGGTACTTACAAGCTTTAGCTGTGCAATTTAGTTAGCTCTAAGGTTCAGACTCTCTAATTTCTAGACTACTTATTTTGGCACAACTCCTATTTTATTCACTGCTGCTCTTTGCTCTGGGGGGAATTTATGACTGGTTCTGGCATCTCACTTCGCTTCTCCTTCGCAAGCACCGAGACAGAATTCATTTCATTTCTTAGCACTCTACTTTCTTTTGTCAATAAATTACTACTGTTACTGAACAGAGGCCTGGCTGTTTCCTTCACTGACCTTTTGTTGCTTATAAATTTCTTATTATTTACCATAACCTTTTCTGCAGGCTTCCTTTCATCTTTCACCTTTGCTTTCTGTATTTTATTCTCCCTTTGAGTCTTCTGAGTCTGCAATATTTTCTAGTCCTCTTTAGTTGCACCTTTATGCCACCATTTTATTCTTTTGAGGGGCTTTTTGATACATGTACATATATAATTTATTACCTGCTCTGCTCAGCTCAAAACTTCAAAGAGTGGCAATACCCTGACCAAGAGTAAAGGCCAAGTAAATGTTTTAATCATAACTGAAATTTGTTTCTGGTCAAGAGTGTTTTTACTCTCAGTGATTCTCCTCTATCTCCCAACACAGCACAAATTCCAGGGTGCTGTAAACTGTGGTCAGAAAGAAGCTTTGTGTGGAAGGTGAAGTTCTAGGAGTGAGAATTGAGTCTATTACTCAAAATACAGATGCAGAACTAATGCAGAAGCAGTGCAAGTGAGAGCAAAACTGACCTTCTTCATAAATGTCAGTTCTGGTGTTGACAGCTAAGCCAACCATTTTTCTCGATAGCTGTTGGGATTGCTTGCAAGTTAGTAGCCACCTACAAGAGAAGAGAAGCACAAATCTAGACTGGACTGAGGTTAACCTGCCTTGAATCCCTCATGGTTGCTGGGAGCTGCATACCTGTTAGAATCATAGAATCAACCAGGTTGGAAGAGACCTCCAAGATCATCCAGTCCAACCTAGCCCCCAGCCCTATCCAGTCAACCAGACCATAGCACTAAATGCCTCATCCAGGCTTTTCTTCAACACCTCCAGGGACGGTGACTCCACCACCTCCCTGGGCAGCCCATTCCAATGCCAATCACTCTCTCTGCCAACAACTTCCTCCTAACATCCAGCCTATACTTCCCCCAACACAACTTGAGGCTGTGTCCCCTTGTTCTGTTGCTGGTTGTCTGGCAGAAGAGACCAACCCCACCTGGCTACAGCCTCCCTTCAGGTAGTTGAAGGCCCAACAAGACACATAAAGCTATCCAGCCACACGAAACAGCATCCAAAAGCAAGCAATAATGTACATATAATGAAAACAGATTTGCCACTGCCATTACAGTTCAAAAGATTCTATTTTCAGCTCTTTTGTTTAACTTCTCACAAATAAACACAGTTAACTTTCCTTTGCCCCAGGGCTTGTAATGTTTGACTTGGACATGATGAAAAACAGGGCAACAAGGCTGGTGAAGGGCCTGGAACACAAACCCTATGAGGAGAGGCTAAGGGAGCTGGGGGTGTGCAGCCTGGAGAAGAGGAAGCTCAGGGGTGATCTCATTGCTGCCTACAACTACCTGAAGGGAGGTAGTAGCCAGGTGGGGTTGGTCTCTTCTGCCAGGCAACCAGCAACAGAACAAGGGGGGACAGCCTCAAGTTGTGCTGGGGGAGGTCTAGGTTGGATGTTAGGAGGAAGTTGTTGGCAGAGAGAGTGATTGGCATTGGAATGGGGTGCCCAGGGAGGTGGTGGAGTCGCTGTTCCTGGAGGCTTTGAAGCCAAGCCTGGATGAGGCATTTAGGGCCATGGTCTGGTTGACTGGATAGGGCTGGGTGCTAGGTTGGACCGGATGATGTTGGAGCTCTCTTCCAACCTGGTTGATTCTGTTCTATTCTACGACTGCTGCCACAGCAGTACTTCTCAGCTGCATATATCTACAACAACAATCAGTCACCTACCTTTAGAGCATAAAGCTTTATTCTCATTCAGTGGTAAACTTTTAGGTTTTGTGTTATTTGGATGTATTTCTGCCATGAAAATACGACCCTGCAAGATTATTTTCTTTTATAGCTGCTCCTTCATTCCATACCAGTGTATCTTTATACCCTGTTTAATCTCTTACACAATGCCATTCAGAGATAAATCTGCTCTTACAGTCCCATTTTGGTGACGCATACTTCTCTCAGTGCTACTTCCACTCTTGGGTGTTTTGATTGCTTTGTTTTTTTAATTTAAGCCTTGTTCTATTCAGGCCTTGTGCTGCATAAATAGCACTGAATAGATTCTAATCATCCAAATTTTCCACTATCAACTGTCAAAAGTCAGAAAGACTTGAAAAAATGTCACAGAACCTCAACTTGGAACTGCAATCCAGCAGACCTGAGAGCCTGCAAAGATGAGAAGGACCACATTTCACACTTCCCCTTTTTCTTAAAGGAGTTTTCACCACCACCACCCTCATCTGTTTTAAAAAATCCAAACCAAACAAATGCCATACAAAAAATCCAAACCAATTCCATACACAGATGCTGCAGCTTGTGAGCAGTGACCAGTGCCAAAGCTTGCACAGTTGTGGTCATAAAGAGAAGTGCATTGATTAGGCAGAACCCAGAACTCTTGACCAAGCCAACAGGAGCCTGCAGTGGGAGTGCAGCCCAGACAGCAACCCTGTGCTGGGCTGCAGCAAGAGCAGTGTGGGCAGCAGGGCAAGGGAGGGGATTCTGCCCCTTGGCTCTGCTCCCCTCAGACCCCACCTGCAGTCCTGTGTGCAGGTCTGGATCCCCCAGCACAAGAAGGACATGGAACTGTTGGAGCCAGTACAGAGGAGGCCACTAAGATGCTCAGAGGGCTGCAAGAGCTCTGCTATGAGGACAAGCTGTGAGAGTTGGGGTTCTGCAGTCTGAAGAAGAGAAGGCTTCAAGAAGACCTTATAGTAGCCTTTCAGTACCTGAAAGGGATCTACAGAAAGGCTGTGGAGGGACTATTGACAAGGTCTTGTAATGACAGGATGAGGAGTAATGGGTTTAAACTGGCAGAGGGGAGACTCAAACTAGATATTAGGAAAGGGTTCTTTGCAGTGAGGGTGGTGAGACACTGGCACAGGTTGCCCAGGGAGGTTGTGGCCTCTCCTTCCCTGGAGGTATTCAAGGCCAGGTTGGATGAGGCCTTGAGTGACCTGTTCTAGTGGGAGGTGTCCCTGCCTATTGCAGGGGGTTGGATTATCTTTCAGGTCCCTTCCAACTTCAAGTCCCTAAACTATTCTATGACTAAGCCCTTCCAACTTTCAGGTCCCTGAACTATTCTATGGTGAAGCCATAGGAGTGAGAACATCAGCTTCATGCTTGTTTAGGGGGTCAGTGTGCTTTGTGTTTTCACAGAAAATATACAAGATCCCAGGAACCAGACAACCAGGTAGTAGCAATCACATTAAGTGTCATCATTTATGTAGCTTTACCTTTATACAAGCCACCTAAATAAGGGCTACCCACTGCACAAAGCACTTTCTAGGACAGATACAAAAGCTTCCTACCAGACCCTCCACCTTTTGATCTGCTGCACAGTTCTTTGAGTTCCGTACCGGGTGATGCAGCAGCTGACCTGAATACAATCTCAGACAACTAACACGAGCAGGATCAAACACTTTCACAACTCATACAATTACACACAAAACCCTCCCTCAAGACCCTAAGAATCAGCACTGGTATTTCCTATGACCTTGTCTGCATATAGTCATTAATGGCTGAAGTAACACCAACAGTATTTCAGAGAAACTGCATCAGGCTGTAAATTAGCATTGCCCTGTGCATTAGCATAATGGCAGCAAGAGCAATTTTAAGTCAAAACAGAACAGCTACCTCTCTGCTTCCTAAAAGATAAACCTGTATTTCCTTTCCTTTGTCTCCCTCACAGCTGCCCTGACCAGAATTGGCTATTCCAGCGAGGTATGATCAGTTACTACAGAGACAATGACCATTGCAACAACTGCAAAAAATACTGATGTGGGAATTTGGAATGTCTTCCTTCTCAGAATCCAGTAAATGCTTTGGGATAACATCTCCTGTTTACAGGCATTAACTACTTGTTGCAAATAGGATGATTTGGGTAGGCACAATGTAACAAAATGCATAGCTCTTAATATTGGTTGTGCTTACCAAATGTCATTTCTACAGGAAATATAAAGCTAGGATGAAGACAGATGGTCAAAAAGGACCTAATCAAAGATAAAAGCTCCTGGGATTTTTGGTTTTTCTTTTCCAAACACACTTCATTATACTGCTGGGATGAAGGTTGGAATGGATGATCCTGGTGGTCCTTTCCCACCATAGCCATTCATAGTGATTAGACGCTTTTGTTGCCATGATATAGATGACTGGGTAGGGCTGGGTGCTAGGTTGGACTGGATGATCTTGGAGGTCTCTTCCAACCTGGTTGATTCTATGATGTTGTGCTGAGGGATCTGGTTCAGTCGAGGACTTGTCAGTGTGAAACTAATGATTGGACTTGATCTTGAAGGTCTTTTCCAACCTGAGAAATTCTGTGATTTCTTACTGGATTCTTCTCACTAGCTTGAAGATCTTAAGCTAAGGAAAAGAACTGTTAGCATGAAGGAGATGGAACTTGAACACCAAGAAAATAATAGCAAATGTGGGTTTCTTCACAGAAGCCTGCAGGGCAACTACAGATCAGATTTTACTCACCTAATAAAGGAGCATATCCTGATTCATATTGAATCAGGGCTTGACAGTAGCTAAAGCTTAGCATTAAAAGTAAGGAGATGCATGCTCCCACTTGAGATACATGCTCCTGTTTCTCTACATCTTGGGCTTCACTGAAACTTCTGAAATCGTTTAGCCTGGAGAAGAGGAGGCTCAGGGGTGACCTTATTGCTGTCTACAACTACCTGAGGGGTGGTTGTGGCCAGGAGGAGGTTGCTCTCTTCTCTCAGGCAGCCAGCACCAGAACGAGAGGGCACAGCCTCAGGCTGCGCCAGGGGAAGTTTAGGCTTGAGGTGAGGAGAAAGTTCTTCACTGAGAGAGTCATTGGCTACTGGAATGGGCTGCCCAGGGAGGTGGTGGAGTCGCCGTCCCTGCAGCTGTTCAAGGCAGGATTGGACGTGGCACTTGGTGCCATGGTCTAGCCTTGTGCTCTGTGGTGAAAGGTTGGACTTGATGATCTGTGAGGTCTCTTCCAACCCTGATGATACTGTGAAATGCCACTGAATCTGTGGGGCTCAATGTTGTACATTAACTGAGCAATGTTACTTTTTACTTCATGTTTCTGATGAGAACTCTATTTTGAGCATGTCTAATAAAGTATCACACATATGCTGTACGTGTGCCTATCTGACAAACCACATCTGCAGCTAACATTATGCAATTAATCCTTGGATATTAATCACTCTTCATTATTACCTGGCTAAATTTACCCACATCTGAAGTATATTAATCAGCTAGATGAGATCAAAATGTACTCTGTTTCAAGATGGGGCACCACTGAGAAGCGCAGTAAGCCTAGGATTTGCCCTAAATGCACAAAGCAGCAGCACAATTGACTTATAAACATCAAAAAGAGATGCAATTAGAAAATTAATCCAAGATTAACCAGAGGAAGTCCTTAAGTGATGCTCATTTCCAACTTCTCTTTAAATAATACCTTCTGTTGGCTGCTTAGCCTTATTTATAATTCCCCAATTGAATCTCCTATCTCTCAGAAGGGCTCTGCAACATAAAAAATGAATTGTGTTCTTCCAGTCACAAGAACCCAACTCCTCCCCCCAGCCCCCATTATTTCCTGCTACACAGCATGTACTAATCCAAACAACCCCTTCCCTGTTGCTATCCACTCCTGGCATTTCATTAAGTTCTATCCAATTGGAAAACCTTCAATATGGTCACACAGGAAGTGTGTGAGGGAGTCCAGGAGCCCTTCACAAGAGCTCAGAATAAACCTGCTGAATAAAATACAAGAGAGAAAAAAAAACCCTAAGCAGCTCTCCTTGTACACAGTAAAAGGCTCGCTACAAAAGGAAATGCAACTGTGTTAGGGGCATCTTGGTTCATACACCTCCCCCTTAATTACAGCTTCTCAGAGGCACCTGCTACTTGCTCCCCACCCATTTTTCTGCCTCTATCACAGGGCTCTGGATAGCTTTGCCAGCCCAAAAATCCCTTCACACCGTGAAGGTGAAGTTGAGGGTCACAGCTGAAATACAGCTCACTATCTCCAGGTCTGTGTGAGTTTGACAGCACGCTGGCCAGCTATGCTAAATAAAAGATTCCCTCATCTGAAGGATTTTACTGCATACCCCTTGCTACCTCTCATTTTAACCTCATTCACTCAGAAGTCAAACATTAGAATGAAACAAACTCCTAAGAGCCTGTCACAGCTGTAGGTTTGTGCTGGGGCTAGGGTGGGGGTTTTTTGGTTTGCTTTGGGTTTAAGTCTAGACTACCCACCAAACCTCCACAGATCTCAGATAATTTGTTTTCCTTTCCTGGCAAGTTGCATAACACAAAAAAAAACCTGTTTGGAAAATCATTTGCCAAGCTTGAAAAAAAATGGAAAATGGTAAATAGTTGTGTCACTGACTGGGAGGAAGACCAGGTACTAACCACATCACCTTTCATGGAATATGGAAAGATGTCCCACAGTCAGAGATCAGAGCTCTCACAGTGCAGTCTCTTAGTTGCAGCTCTAATGGTCTGAGGGGAAGTAAAGAGCATCAGGTAACAAACAGGTCAAGAAAAGAAAAAGGCAAGTACTAAGGAAGGGCAAAAACCAGAGACACTTCCTTAATGCAAATGGAGTGACACTGTAATATATAAGTATGGTGTGAGAGAGCCCTTTGTTTTAATGGTAAGGCTTGGTGACTACAACAACTCCCATCAGTTTCATGGATTTACGAGTGGCTCCTGCACCATCATTCTTCCTTTACATTATATCTGAAAGGTGAATCAATATCAAAGTAGCCAACTTAATTAGCTCATTGACTATCAAGGAAACCTGCATCACTGTTCAGCCACAAAAATAATTTCCTATGGAGCTGGCAACACACAGAAAATCCAGCAGCCAGGAGCTAAACTTCTTACCAGAAGGTCACAAAGCATTTTACAAACCAAGCAAGCAGGCTGCAAGAGTATTTTGGCATGTCAGCTCATTGCTGTCTACAACTACCTGAAGGGAGGCTGTAGCCAGGTGGGGTTGGGCTCTTCTGCCAGGCAACAGCAACAGAATGAGGGGACACAGTCTTAAGTTGTGCCAGGGGAGTTCTAGGCTGGATGTTAGAAGAAAGTTCTTCCCAGAGAGGGATTGGCACCGGAACGGGCTGCCCAGGGAGGTGATGGAGTCACCATCCCTGGAGGTGTTCAAGAAAAGCCTGGATGGGGCACTTAGTGCCATGGTCTAGCTGATTGGCCAGGGCTGGGTGCTAGGTTGGACTGGATGATCTTGGAGGTCTCTTCCAACCTGGCTGATTCTATGATTTGAAAAAAAAAACCACTAAGTAAAATAGTTTGAGAAAGGGAAATGATTGTCCTCCTCGAGGAAATACAGACTATGTTACATAAATGTTGCATCAAATCCACCTGATGCTTCATGGAAGTCTATTTCTGCTATTTTGTGGTTCCATTCCACCCTGGCAGACTTCACTCTGCAGCTGTTCCTTTTCTCTTTAGAAAGGTTGCTGTGCAGCTACAGCATTTCTCTCAACAGCTTGACACTTCTAACTCTTCCTTCTTCCCCTGTAAATAATTTCTTTTCCCATGATATAGCTAAATTATAAGACATTAAGAATAAGATGGCAGATTCTTATTCCAATTCAAGATGAGATATTGAAAAGTTAAAGTATCTTAAGAGAGAAAGCAAAGCCTTTCTGTCACCTTTGCCCATAGTTTCCCCATTTCCCCCACAGACACAGCAGGGATTTATATGCACAAGTGTGATTTAAATGATCTTGTTAGTGTTTGCAAATGACATTTAAATTGCATCTGTTAACTCAGTTGTCATCTGGGAACAAAAACATTTCCCTTTGCACAGTAACCAAAGGGAATCCATTTGTATGGAGTCAGTGTAATATGTAAAATGTCAAATTTATCCATCTTGGTTTGGAACTGTGCATGGATACAAATTCAATTCCAAATCTAATAAGGAGGAGGAAACAGTCTGAAAATTATCAAGAGGTACAGCCTCCAGCAGATACATGACAGGATTTCTTTGACAGAGGTACAGGAAAATCCTTCCTTCTTGCCCTGATCTGCAGGTTATGGCTACTAAGTCATTTAACAAATGAGTTATGCCAGTGAATATTAGTTCAAACCATAGAATCAACCAGGTTGGAAGAGACCTGCAAAATCACCCAGTCCAACCTAGCACCCAGCCCTATCTAATCAACCAGACCATGGCACTAAGTGCCTCGTCCAATCTTTTCATGAACACCTCCAGGCACGGTGACTCCACCACCTCCCTGGGCAGCCCATTCCAATGCCAATCACTCTCTCTGCCAACAACTTCCTCCTAACATCCAGCCTAGACAACTTGAGACTGTGCCCCCTTGTTCTGCAGCTGACTGCCTAGAAGAAGAGATCAACCCCACCTGGCTACAGCCTCCTTTCAATAGACCTTGCCAATAGTCTCTCCCAAGCTTTCCTGTACTTTCATGTACCTTCCAGATACTGAAAGGCTACTTCAAGGTCACCTCCAAGCCTTCTCTTCCCCAGGCTGCAGAGTCCCAACTCTCTCAGCCTGTCCTCAGAGCAGAGCTGCTGCAGCCCTCTCAGCATCTTGGTGGCCTCCTCTGGACTGGCTCCAACACTTCCATGTCCTTCTTGTGTTGGGGGCTCCAGAACTGCACACAGGACTGCAGGTGGGGTCTGAGGAGAGCAGAGCCAAGGGGCAGAATCCCCTCCCTTGCCCTGCTGCCCACACTGCTCTTGCTGCAGCCCAGCACAGGGTTGCTGTCTGGGCTGCACTCACACTGCAGGCTCCTGTTGTGCTTTTCATCAGCCCAGACCCTCAGGTCATTTTCCTCAAGGCTGCTCTCAGCCATTCCCTACCCAGCCTGGAGTTGTGCTTGGGATTGCGTCAACCCAGGTGCAGGACCTTACACACATGCCATGAGGTTGGCCTGGGCACACCTCTGCAGCCTGCCCAGGTCCCTCTGGATGGATCCCTGCTCTCTAGCAAGTCTACAAACAGATTTAAATAGATTTAAATTCCGTGTGAGGGGGAGAGAGTGCTGTAAGCTGAAATGCTGCAAAGTAGCTAGAGACAAGCAAAACTCTACCCCAAGAAAACTGAATTTAAGACTGAGAGATTAAAAAAACCCAAGCCAAACCCCAAAACTTTCAGTAACTCAGTTGCCCTACTTCTCAGCTTCCAAACCATTTCAAGAGCTGTCAGTGTACTTGCTTTGGGTGTTCTTATATACATGAATAAATTCTCAAATTGCCAACATGCAGAGTGGGAAGGGAAACAAGCAATGCCTGTGCCGATCACACAGAGCTGGGCTCCTGCTCACGAGCTAGTTTTAAAGCTTGCTTAACAAATGACTCCAAACCAGTCCCAGCTCTGCAGCATTTGTTTGAAAAGCTGCTCAGCAGCAGTGGCAATTGTACAGTACAATGCATCCCTGGATGGATGTATCCACTAGAAAAATGTTAAGATGTTTTAAAAGAAATTGAACTGCATATGATTTATGCAGTCAGGCTGAGAGACCAGCCCAGCTTAGTCATTAAGCTTCTGATAAGGGAATGCCATTAATAAATATAAGAACAGCAGAAGAGGGGAAGTCTGAGCCTGGAGAAGAGAAGGCTCAGGGGTGACCTCATTGCTGTCTACAACTACCTGAAGGGAGGTTGGAGCCAGTGCACTGAAGCATCTAGTTGATTTAGTTGGGGCAATTAACAAGGCAGTAATCATAAAACATGTAGCTATTCTATTTCCAAAAAGCCACACCCACAAACTCTATACAAAGCAGTTCAATTTGGGTTCTAATTCAGTTGGGAAAACCTTCCCAAGGATGAGCAATTCATTCATTTAGGAGAATCAGGAAATGGGGAAAGTTTAGCCACAAACCAGCTCTGCCCCGCTTAGAAATAAAAGGCACCATGGAGTCATAGGCAATGTCTGTGCTACTCACGGCAGTGGAGAAGGAATTTCAAGATAGTCCTTGGCTCCTTTGTGACAGTGTTAGAACTGCTCCGTGTCATGATAACCGCTGAAAAGCAGGAGGCAGAGCAGAACATGTTGTCCAAGCTGAGAGCAGGGAGGCAAAGCATGTCGTGTGAGCAGAGCAGCACACACTGAGGGGCAGCTAGGTGAGGCAACAGCACAGCTGCTTGCAATTTAGCTCAATTTCTATCACCTGCCCGAGTGCAAAGGCTGCTTTGGCCACACACAGTCACCAATCAGAGTGGCATCTGCAAAGCTGACCATATTAGGTGAAACCAGGGCTTGACTACATTTATTTAGCAAGACACTAACAAGTACCTAAACACCTGTGGATACCTGTTTATCACTTTGGGAGGGAACATAATGGCCCAAGCCTTTGTTTTCCCCCTGCCCTTGCCTCCCCGCCCCAGCAGAAGGGTGGGATGAGCCAGGACAAGTAAGATGCCCATTAGCCTTCCACGACACTAGTATGTAATTAAAACCCAAAACCAATGAACTCCTGGTCTATAATCTGTTGTTTCTCTTCTTGTTCTTCATGAACACAGGGAACACAGTCTCAAGTTGTGCCAGGAGAGGTATAGACTTGATATTAGGAAGAAGTTCTTCACAGAGAGAATGATTTGCCCTTGAAATGGGCTGCCCAGGGAGGTGGTGGAGTCACCATCCCTGAAGGTGTTGAACAAAGCACTAGATGGGGCACTTAGTGCCATGGTCTAGTTGATTGGCCAGGGCTGGGTGCTAGGTTGGACTGGATGATGTTGGAGGTCTCTTCCAACCTGTTTGATTCCATAATTTTATGAAAACATTCACTTTACTGCCACTCAAAGAAAAAATAAAGCCCAAAAAGCTATAGGTGTCCTGAAGACGCACAAAAGCCGCTTGAATAAAGCAGACATTCCAAACACAAGAGCCTCTAAAGACTACATTATTCTATTGTTTGCTGCAGTGTTCTGCAAATGACAGTTCTGAAGAATAAGAAAGAAATCTTGGGGGAAAAAAACCATAAAATCTTCAGCTCAGTAGGTTCTTTTGTACCACCATTTGTGTAGGGATATGAGACTAAACAATAAGGCAAAAGCACACCGGTTCGTAACTCTTCGTCAGATAGCCCAAAGCCCAGAGCAGCTCATGCACAGGTGATCCTGCTTGCAGTATTTATGGAAGCAGCTAGTGCCAAGGTTTAAAAAAGGAAATCTTTTACAACTATTCTTAGAATGCAAACACCAGGCACTGTTCTAGCCAGCAAGCAAGTTTGCTTGTTTCATTTAAGACACATCGCAAGGAAACTTCATCTCTGTGTCTTGCAGCCTGGCATTTCCCACTATATTTCCTCAGAACAGAAACCTATTTGTCTGCTCTCCTTTGTTAACTAAATTCAAACCACCTGGTGTCCAAACAGCTAACTTGCTTTCAAGTACCATCCCAAGCATTTTCAATTGATCCACTTGCAAATCCCAGGAATTTTCCAGCATGTTCAATTACTATGTTTCAGTTTTGATTCGGTTTCCTGCTGTTCAACCCTAAGTAACCTTCTTTTTTTTGTTTTTGGAAAAGACAATGTAAATGAGTATAGAAAAAAGCCTGTTTCTGATTAAGTCAAATCATATGCTTTCTCCAGCACCAGAGTACTCCATGGACTCCTATCACAGCTTCCATATGAAAAGCAAAGTGGAAAGGGAAGAGAAAAGCAAAAGGGAAAGGAAAAAAAAGGGGGGAAAAGGGGGGAAAAGGGGGAAAAAGGGGGAAA